>VDFB02238583.1:0-24351 GCA_007258455.2 Sequoia sempervirens | reverse complement strand
AAGCATTTTTTTCTCTTGAATTGTTACATTTATGTTATTACCTTTGGAGAAATAATGATGTTTGATATTTCCATGTATTGGGTTAGAGAAGCTAAACCCTAGTATTGAACAAGGAGGATATAGGAAATATATAACTCTTATGTCGGATAGGACATTGCATATATATATATTGATTGACAGTGAAAGGTCCGGAAAACCATAGAACAAGACATGAAGTCTTTGTAATACCTTAAGAGATTCCATGATAATGTTAAAAATCGATTTAATGCATCAAAGATGTTGGGTATTGAATCTTGAGAGTAAAATGACAGGAATTCATAAACCCTAGATATTGCAATAATGCAATAAGGGACTTTTAAAATGTTTGAAATACCTAAATCTTTACATTACATGTATATCCTGGATTAAGGATTAAATCTGAGTTTAATAGATTGGGCTAGAATGTATTTTCTATACAAACTAGTTGTGTTTAGAGCACCAAATAAAGTAAGTAAAACTATAGGATGAGACAACTTCTTAGATGAGTCAGAGGTGTGTGTCTAGAGGGCATGACCAATCAAAATGATCATACTTAGCTAGAAGAGATCTAGAGTTGTCTGGTTGATTGAGTTTTGTAGGACACATCACTAGGACTCAGATGGAGAAACTTGACAGTTCCTTATATCTTTACCCTTCGTGAAGGGCAGGGCCACTTCTAGCTAGGAAGCGTACGAGGGACTGCTTGAGTCTGTGGTTGGAGGAAAAGCACTTGGTTGATACTCTCCCTTTGTAGCAAAAGACTCACCGAGGCTCGTGAAGATGGTTAACCACATTCTTGATGCAATGAACTCCATGTTATGGCTTATGATAGTCAAACTTATGAGGTAAAACTATTCTTTTTCCATTTGTATTTAATGTGATCTAAAGGAAAAGTGTAAGGACTTCTCTTTGATTCTAGCTATGATTACATATGATTTCAAGTTAGAGATTATCATGAAAAGTTGTATTTTATTTCTTGAGCTTATGCAAATGTTTATAAAAAAAGTAATTTTTTTTTCTCTCTCATGGTTACTAAATTTATTTACCTTGTAGTAAATTCTTGACTTTACTTGAGTACTAAGAGGAGGGATGTTTCAGTAATGAGAAATTTTTTCCCTCCAAATTGAAAATTACAAAGAATGAAGATGTCCGTAGTAGCAACCAAGGTCAAGGAAGAGATCAAAATCAAAATTCTTCAAGAGGAAATAGAGGAAGAGGAAGTTAAGGAGGAAGAGGTAGAGGTGGATTTTATGAAAGAAATATTCAATGTTACCATTTTAACAGGTATGGCCACTTTGAAAGAGAGTGTAGATTAAAAAAAGGTAATAATGATAAAAGTGTTCATTATGCTCAAGAGGGTGATGAGGCTCTTCCAAATAATTTATTTTTATCTTATGCCAGAGTTGGAAATATTACTAAAGATGTTTGGTATTTAGATTTTGGATGTTCTAACCACATGTCAGGGAATGAGAAGCTTTTTTCTATAATGGATGAAAGTTTCAAATCCAAGATCAAGCTTGGTGATGACAAACCATTGAGGTTGCTGTAAAAGGAACTATGGAAGTCCCTATTAAAGAATGTATGAAATGTGTTAAGGAGATTTATTACACTCTACAGTTAAAGAATATAATCTATTGAATATTGGGTAATTGTATGAGAAAAATGATAAGGTAGTATTTGAAAATAAACAATACATAATTTATGATAAGAATCAAGGCATCAGGGTGTTTACAATTGTGCCAATGTCAAAGAATAGGATGTTCCCATTAAAGTTTGGAGAACATAGCAATAATCTTGCTAATATAGCACACAAGGATAACAATTGGTTGTGGCATTTTAGGTATGGCCATTTGAATTTCCATAATTTAAAGATTTTAACATCAAAAGCATTAGTTTTTGGTTTGCTTAAGGTTGAAGAACATAAAGAAGTTTGTGAAGGATGTGCTAAAGGAAAACATGCAAGAGAAAAAATTTCAAAAGGAAATGCATGGAAGACCCATTTTTTCAAGCCAACATCTAAGCATTAACATCAACTTAGACCTCCAAATTTAAACACTTAAAGTTTTTCTGGCATCTTTTCTTAAAACTTACATCTCCATTTATGGTTAAGACTTGGATTTAATGGTAAACTCAAAAGGAGACTTAAATAAATATTTTTTAGAGGGAAACAAAAGAATTAGTACTTAGAAAGCCACAACTAGTCTTTGTAAAATTCACATTGTGTAGGTATGCATGGTTTCATAACTAAGTATACAAGAACCAACAATTTCATAAATATTAAAAACCTTTTAGACATGTTTAAACTAAAAATGTTCTTAGAACTTTGTTAGGTAGTGCATTCAAATGTATTAAAATAAAAAATGTCACCAAACTATTGATCCTGTTTTTAAAATAAATTATATGCTTTCCTTGGGAAAGAAACAACAAGAGGTTGACTATGATATTGAACAAGTATGTTCCACCAAATAGAAGAAATCACAAAATTGAAACCATGTTCCAAATAAGATCTTTTCCCAGTTTAAGAAATTGCAAACTTATTGCCAAGCCTTTCAAATGGAATGTAAAGGAAATGATGCTTTTATGTGAAAGAAGGGGAAAAAAGGATTTTATCTAACCATCTTACAAATTACCATTTCCCATTGACTAGGAAAATACTAATATAATGATAAACCATATTTTTTTGACTATTCTTCTCTTGAAACCACTCTAATTATCCATTTATTTGATGAACATATCCTTTGTTTCTTGGGATCCAAAATACCTTACCCATATTTAGCTTGTGGTTGTATATAATGCAGCAAGGACGTGGATATATAACTATATTTTTTTTCCCAATTAGACCATACAAATTAATGAATAATTTTATTTAATTCCTCATATCCTTTCTTGGAAGACATCAAGTATGAAGAATAATAAACATGTGAATCCAAGAATATGCAATTCACAACTTGAATCTTGCCTATTAATGATAAAAAATTGTTTCCCCAAGTATAAATCTTATTTTTTAGCTTAGTGATGAACCCATTCCATGTCTCACAAAGAGGAAAACCTAGCCTAAAGGGAATAAATAGGTAATGGATCATCTACCGTTGATTTATTTGTTTCTATTCTTTAGGAATTCACTATGGAATTAGATTAGATTGAACCAAGAATAAAATAATTTTATGAAGTGCTAAATTTCAGCCAAAAATAGAGTAATATAAGTTTAGGACATCCAAAAAATTATTAATATTTAATCCTTTTTAGAATTTTAAAAATGAGCATATTGACATCAAAAAAATTCAAATTGAGTATAAATGCATTGTTGGGGATGGAAATACCCTTTATAAGTTCTATTTTGTTTTATTTTTATAATAGATAATTGAGTGCATCAACAAAAAGAACATAAATGAATGGTGCTAAAGGACAACCCTACCTAATAGACTGTTATATAGAGGAAATATATCAAACAAATAATTGGCAATTATAATTAAGCATTAACATTATTAAAAAATACTTGAACATGCTTACACATTTTTGGACCAAAATCCAACTAATGCAATATCTTGATGATAAAGCTCCATTACATTCTATAATAAGCTTTATCAAAATATAGCTTAACTAAAGGTGTATCTTGGTCCGATTATTGAATCCATTAACTAGTTTCCCAAGCTAAGATTAAGTTATCAAAGATAAATATGTTGGTCTATATTTCTCTTTGTCAATGTCTTATGACTTGTAGTTCTAGAGTGAGTTGTTTTGATTGTATTGAAGATAATTTTGGTATCTGGAAGGTTTGTGCTTAATTGTTCTATGTGTTTTACACTAGTTTGGTCAACCTTGTGTTGAACGATATCCTTGGAGTTGATGAAGCGTGTTGGATCTATTTGGGTCCTTATGAAGCATGTGTTTGGGTTGCCCTCATTCTAATTCCACCCTAGGATGTTTTGGTGCCAACCTAATTTGAATTTGAATTGGATGGCTGACTTTGGATATGTTTCAAAGTTGAAGATACCATAGAAAAAGGAAAGAGAGATAAGAGAAAAAAAATAGAGTAGATAGATGCAAGATTGATGTGAATCAATAAGTGTGTGTGATGCGAGTGTGGCAGATCAGTGCGAAGCCTAAATGTTGAGTTTCTAGATGCAGTGAGATGAAGGTGTACTCTGTCATTCATGCATGTCTGGAAGTTGTTGAGAAAATTGTGGTGGATTTCTCCATTGTATTGAGATTTTCTTCTCTCTATAACATATCTCTTCTATTTTCTTTGTATCTCTATGGCAGTGAGCCCTCCTGGTTGTTAGCCCTATTGGACAATGAGTCTTGGTTCGAATAGTGAGTCCTTGTCTTGGAAGTGAGCCTTGTTTCTTAGGAAGTGAGCCTCTTGTAATCGGTTTTGATATTCTCTATAGTGTGAGTTAATCCTCACCATGATTTTTCCCCTTTTGGGTTTTGCACGTAAATATGGTGTTATTGTGTTTATGTGATGGTTTTGAGTTTCTGCACTAGTATTTAATGTTTAATCTGTTAAGTACTGTTAAGGATTAGTTCCGGTGAATGAATTAAAGTTTAAATATATGACAATTGATTCAACCCCCCTCTTAGTTGTCTTGTTCAACACATTATCATAATGCAATCTTCTAAATGATCAAATCTCTTGAAGGGTTAGAGCTTTAGATTCTCAAATATAGGTTACAAAAGGAAATTTTCAGCCATGTTCAAGAAAAGGTATAATCATTCATTGATCATAATTTTTAGTTTAATAGGATGGCTCATGATAAGATGTTTGCAAAATTCAAAATATTTTGATAGGAAATTATTAAGTTTTCAAAGTTGACAAGAATTTTGATGTCCTAAAGAGTGAATTTGCTAAATTTTCCATGAATGCTTCTATTGCTAAACAAGAATATTTTAATGAAGTGTAGGATGTGTCTATTGTTGTCAGCTAATAATCACTACATATCCAAAGTGCAAAATTATTGATAATTACATATAACCAAATGTGAAATTGGAAAAACTTGTTAGTAAACCTATGATTGATGTATGGAGAATCAAAAGATGATATGATAATTATTTTCTCATTACGAGTTCATCAATAATTTTTAGTTAAAATATTTTCAATCACAATGAAAATATAGATGGATATGAATTTGTAGAGTATGTTGAGTCATTCATCAAATCTAGTTACAGATATGATTCAGAATGAGTGAAATGATGAAGAAAAAAATATTTTCATCACCTCTCTTTATTCAAAGGCATAACTTCTAAGAGACATCATGTCCTATGAAAAAATAATTTGGAAAACACATTCAAGGTGATATAAATTTCTTCAAGTGTAGGGCTTTCAACTTGTAGCTGTATCATAAAAGTATAGAAGGGTAAAAACACAAACCTGTGTCATATTTTATAAAAGAATCAACCAACTATAATTTTTTTTTTTGAACTTTGACCACACAAAATTGGTCTTTAATGTTTTGAATTTCAAAATGATGTAAACTAATGAAATGTAGAAACGTTGATGAATTTTATTCCTGTAATTTTTTAGATTTTTAAAAAATTGTTTTCATTATTTTTTTATCAATTTAAGAATAGATTTTGGAATGCTGAAAATTTCAGAAAAAAGTGACGTTCATGGGATGTCAAGAAACAAATTGAAAAAAACTTCATTTTTCCTTGAATTTTTGTTCTCCAAATAGGTAACTTCAATATCTAGTGCATGGAAAAAAAAATCAAATTTTGATGAATATTTTTCTTGTAATAATGTTTTAAAGTCAAACTTGTCAGAATTTGACAGTTTTCATAGGATGTCAAAGTTATTGTCTATTTTTTAAATCATTTTCAAAAAAAAAATCACACCCTTTTGAAGAGGACTCTCTCCTCTAGTGCATCATATATATATTTTAATTTTTTTAATATGTTTTACTATTTTTTAATTTATAATCAACCTCTTTTTTAACTTTAACAACCTACTTGCATTATTTTAAAAATAAAATATATTAAAACTAATCAAAATATTAAAATAATTACATGTTTGGATTCACCACTTTGAGATCTAAAAAAGGGCATTTTTCTTTTTTTAAAAAAAATATCATTCTAACTAAAAAAATACTTAGTTGAAGTTGAAAGTTTTAGAAAATTCTAAAAAAAGCTGAGTTGGCTGCCAACTAGGATGCCACATAATAGTTTCAGTAGAAAGGGTTTCAACCAAAACCCTTTCTATAGAAACCTCACACATAAAATAAGCCAATTTGAAAGTGACAAAGGGGATTTTTTTTTTTTTTTGGATTCAGCCAAAACCCTGTGTGCCACGAATAGGCCATGTGGTTTCGGTCAAAACCTATTCAGCTGAAACTTTTCCGATCGAAAATGTTTTGCTCGAAACTATTTATTTGGTCAAAATGTGACACAACTTTGTGCTTTTACCCATAAAAAGCATGGAAGTGAAAAAATTAAACATAAAGTAGCCAATAAAATATTAAGAGTTGTAAGGATATATGGAGCAACCAAGTTGATTATAGTTGTAAAGTATCTACAAGGAACTATGGATTGATTAGAAAATTTGAACTTAAAGATGAGAAAGTGGATGCATCCCACAAAAATATAGAAATGACTTTCAAGGACCATATGAACTGAATTTCACATAATTCATCTAGTTGAGAAATGATAATTTGCAAATTCTCAAGGATGAAATGGGTTATTGGATCTACATTGGTTGATGGAAAGAAAATTCAAGTGGGCCAAACATGTCATGTCCCATTTTTTTATAATCTATATTGTAGTCTAAAATTCCAATTCATAACTCCAACATCTTCCTTGAACCAAAGTTGTGTACAAGTTATTTTCATTCATCTCCCAAGTGTCTACCTAAGTTTCCCAGGGTCTTGGCTATGAAGGAAAATTGATTTTCCTAATTTTGTGTAAGTGGTTAGTGTAAGGAAGATAAGGTAGTGGAACATCTTCCTACACTAATTTTGAGAGGAAGATAATGTAAAACTTTATAGATCTTTACAACAACTACAAAAACTTAAGCATAAATAAACATAAATATCAAGCATACCACAACACACTAATTTACATGGGGAAAACCCTTTCAAGAGAAAAAAACCACACTCCAAAAGTCACCCAGTATATTATTCAAAAATCAAAAAGATTAAAATATACTTGCAGAGTAAGATTCTCACATGATTATCACCAACCAGAGCTCCAAAGGCAACATGACCATTATCAGACTCTCAAAATACATCACAATACATAGACATAATACAACACCTTAATAAAATAGGGTTACCTTCTAGGGAAAGTCAAGCCAAGAAAATATCGACTATCAGATTTGAGACCTAATGATGAATGGTCCAAATTTTTTTATTAAGGGGTAAATGCTTTTGAAATAGAGCTATGAACCAGTGAGGTCACAAATGGTGGACCTCATCCCTAATTTAAACATTCAATACTTACACCCCTAGTGGGGTTTGAACCATGATGACAAGAAAAAAACCGTGTCAACAACTTAACCATCATACCATGCCACTATTGGTAATGAATAGTTCATATTTATAATAATAAAATATACATAAAATTTGGCTTGTGGGGGTTCTTCCCCTAGCTCACATTGGGGCGTGTGATGCCCAGACACCTTGCTGAGGGGGTGATCTCCCCAGACCCCTCGTGCCCTCTCACATTGACCTATAAAAATACCTTATGTATTTGTAGGGTTGAGACACATTTTTCTGATAAATCTCCCACTTGTAAAACACCTTGCAAGAGTAATGGGAGGTAGTATAAACATGTCATCTCTTAATTGCTAGGGGCTAAAAGGCCCATAGACTTCGAACACCATATAAAAATTTTTATGCTCACAAGTTTAGTTAAATAATCAACAAAATTCATCAAAGTCTATACCTTAATCAAATTCATCCTATCATCTTCAACCATACCTCTAACAAAATGATACTATACATCAATGTGCTTGGTCCTAGCATGAAATGTTGGGTTCTTAGCTAGACATATTGCACTTTGATTGTAATAAATTTTCACTACACCTTATTTTATTTCAATATTTGAACACAGTATCTTAAGAAAAATACCTTCTTTACAAGCATGAGTAGCTTTGATATACTCAGCTTCAGTAGTGGATAAAGCAACCATAGCCTGTCGCTTACTCATCCAACTAATTGCACCACCAAATAAAGTAAACACATAAGCACCGGTGGATCATCTAATATCAACATCACCTACCCAATATAAATCCACATAACCATGAATATTAAGGGAAATATCATCTTCATCCATATTACTATGATAACACATGGAATAATCTGAAGAATCTTTTAACTACATCCCAATGAAGAGATTAGACATATTTCTAGAAGGAAATCCCACTGCTTGGGATATTTTTTGATCTAGTACAAACCATAGCATATATAAAACTTCTAAATACACTCTGGTAAGGCACTCTATTCATGTCTTCCATCTCTGATCAGGATGCTAGACAATTTGAAATAGATAACTTTGTTTGAGCTAGAAAAGGAACCCACAATGGTCTACAATCCTACATATCAAACCTCTATAAAATTGAATTGAAATACTTAATTTGGCCAAGCCATAGCTTTTTGTTCACTCTATCTCTTTTAATTACCATCCCAAGAATGCGTATAGCTACACCAAAATCTTTTATTTTAGATTTAGTAGCAAGTTGATATTTCAGTTCTGAAATCATACCTTTCCCTTTACCAATGAATAACATATCATTAACATATATGCAATAAATAGGAAACAATAACCATCAATTTTATAATAAAAATAATGATTTGATTTAGAATGGTCAAATCCAAAAATCAACAAATATGTATCAAATTTTGGGAACTAGATTCCAGGACTCTATTTTAGGCCATACAAATATTTCTTCAATTTTCAAACCAATTTAATTTTACCTAAATCACCACATAGTGCTCTAGCCGTGTCATATAAATATCCTCCTCCAAGTCATCATGAAGGAAAGTAGTTTTCACATCCATTTGCTCAACATATAAATCATAAGCAACAAAAATAGAAATTTAAAATCTAATGGATGCCATTTTTGCAACAAGAGAAAATATCTCACCATAATTAACACCATCAAATTGAGAGTAAACTTTCACAACCAACCTTTCTATGTACTTAATACCTCCATATGAACTAGTCTTTTTCTTGAACACCCATTTGCAACCAATAGGTTTATTTCCTTTAGGTAATGGTACAAAATCCCATATATCGTTCTTTTTCAAAGCTGCCATTTCTTCATCCGTAGAAATCTTCCAAGATTCTATGTCATTCATACCTAATGCCTCTTCTACTGATCCGGGTTCATCCATGTTAGTATTCAAAGCAAAAATACATCTCCAATCATTAGGTGAATACCTTTCAAGTAGCTGTCTATACCTTTTAGACCTACGAATAAGCTGAGTGGAGGTTCTTCCTCCCATTCTGAAGATTCAGAGCTAGATGATCTCTCCTTAACCTCTTGTCTATCAATGGGCCTCAATTCAACTTTCTCATGAGTAGACAAAAATTGAATCACATCTTCCCATTTACTTTATTTTGGCTGCAATGTAATAGAAGAAGGCTTAGCTTCTCTAAAAATAACACTTCTATATATTAGCTTCTTTGTAATAGGATCCCAAAGTTTGTATCCTTTCACACCATAACTATACTTGATGAAGATACATTTTACAGCCTTGTTCTATAACTTTGTTTGCTTCTCCTTTGGTAGATGTGTATATGCATCACAACCAAAAAATCCAAGACATATTGATGAAGGCTTGTGAATTGACCATATCTCTATAGTCATCTTATCAACAAGAGCTGATCTATAAGACTTGTTAATTAGGTAACATGTAGTGGAAATAGCTTTAGTTGATGCAAGAGCATTTGAGTATAGGTGCAATCAACATCACACAAAAAAAATTGTTCTGGGAAATCGATAAGCTTGCTTGTTAAAACTTCTTATGGGAAGATTTTTGACTTGATTGTAGAATTGTTGCCAAAATTTTTATGCTCAAATTCTTCCTAGTTTTGGAGATGTAATTGTTTTGTGACTTTTTTTGATAATTTGGTGATACATTAAAATTTTAATTTTTGTAAGGTTTGATGCCAAACAACTTGGTGGAAGTAGTTGTGATGTTGAAATACATGTTTTTGTTTTGATAAAAAACAAAAACAAAAACGAATCTAGAAATTATACTGCAACAACAAAATGGATTGTGGAAACTTGATATCTTTAATACGTCTTTGTCAATTTTCATGAGATTCTTAGTCCATGGTGCAAATTTAGAGTGCAAGTCAAATTTTGGCTCAAGCACTCATTCCATACATTTTTGTTGTGGTCATCCATAAACATGCTGTTGGTAGTAGTTCAACAAGATGCTGATGAGATCTTACCCATTACTTATATTCAAATGGTATACAAGCATATGGAGGTCACCTTGGTGTAATTTTTTTTTATCCAGTCTAAGATGTGGTTGGCAGAATAGAGGAATGGAGAACTTTTGAAAGTTTTAATTTTCCCATTGTGTGAGGGGGAAAATCATAGACAGAAATAAGATAAACGTACTTGAAATTAGAATCTAATCTATGATCAAGAACACTAATCTAAGATCTATTCCTACACTTACGAAATGCACAATTTAGAATACTGAATTCAAGAACATGAAAATGAAATACATAAATAGCTGAATTCAATAATAAAACTGTTACCCATCTCGTATTGGAGTATATTCACGAGGATGTGGTTGCTCATATCCCTGCAAAGCCTCTATAGTTCATGTGTGAAAGCTCACAGAATGATGTGTGTATGGTTGGTTGATTGAAGAAATGTTGAAGCTCTATCAATGGTGTTTTGGCATTACTTCCTTGTTTGAATATGTTGATTCTCCGATCCTTTTTTGTGAGGAAATAGATTTGTTATATATAGAAAATGTGATTTGTAATGGACGATCAGGATTAAACAATGTTGAATCAAGATCGATGTTTGAGAGATGTTGAGAGGATTTAGACATGAATAATCTATGCAAATAGATTACACAATTTGTGTGATTGAAGAAATAGATTGAATGCTCAGTGGGATTGAGGAATAGATTGATCAGTTAGGAGATCATAATTTGCTCAATCAGGAATAGATTGATCTGTCAGGATTAGATTGAGAAATCAGGGGATCGTAATTTACTCAATCAGAAAAGTGGTTGAGAAATGATTAATTAATTGATTTAATTAATTCATTTTGGAGTTGAACGTGCAAATCAAGTTTGAATTTTGCAAACAAAGTTGCATAATTAGTTTGATTTAATTTTTGATGATAATTTGAATAGTTTATTCAAATTATTCATATTTGGAGGAAAGTGTCGTAATTAAATTATTATGATTTAATATTTCAATTAACTTAGGGGAATAAAGTGATTTAGTGATGTAATTAAATAATTGGTGTTATTTAACTAATCAGGATGAATAAAGTTAGATTAAGACTTTATTAAATAAATGTAATTTATTTAATTGGTCGAAATGATATAAATGTGAATTGATTAAATATTGTCATTTTATTCAATTAATAGTAGAAATAAGGTTTTAGGACTTAATTAAATAAATGGAATTTATTTAATTAGTCAAAATTTGATGAAAAGGTGAATTAATTAAATAATGTTGTATTATTCAATTAATAGGTGAAATTTAGGGTTTTAGTTGTAATTGATGTGCAATGTAGTGATGTTCGATGATACTAATACCGATGATGTGAAAATGTCATTTTGGGTGTGTGATAGATTTTAGGTCTTGAAATTTTACATGTCTACATTTTCCCCCTCTTTGATACAAAGTATTGGTCGCTTTGTTTCAAAGATTCTGATATTAAGATCAAGTTTTTAAAAAAAATTTATGCCCCACTTGATGAGCTCAATTAATGGCTCAATTTTGATAGGATTCATTATATATTTGTTGTTGCTATCATAGACTTTGACACTTGGTTGTTGATATTTTCCTTAAAACCATAGACCTTGGTAGAAGTTTATCTCTGTGACTTTAATGACATTATCATGCTATGGGAATTATCTATGTTGAATTTACAAGTGGTTGAATGAATATTACTAAGGTAATTATAGATATACATTTGTTTGTGCATGCTAATGCTATTGTACAGGTTTCCACTAAAATGTTGATGTCAACAAAGCCTGCTACGTGGGAGAAATTCTTGCTAGGTTGGTTGGTTACTAAGGAGTCAAGAAGCTGATCATTAAGAAGTCAAAGTGGGAAAACTCTCATGGAGGGAAATTCCCAATTCAAAAAAAGAATGTAACCACCTTTTTAATGGATCTATTTTTTGTTGAGAAAATCTAGGGAGTGTGTTGTACTAGATTCCCATTGAAGCAAGTATGCTTTGACCAATTTAGTGTGTGCATAACTTCCTCCATCTTTTTCTATGCTTTCAATAAGCGGTATCCTCCTATTTTGATGGAGTCGAAAGCCTAGGTAGTTAGGGTTAATCAGTAGTTTTTCTCCCTATAAATAATGGTTAGATGCTCCTTTTGATAAGGTTGGATATTATGAGTTTGTACTCACATTTTCCTATTTTACAATTCTATTGCTAAGATGTTGTACTTATGCTTTCAAGAAATAATATGACATTCTAAGTTGTTGCATTTGAGTTAATGTAAGGGAGACTCAACCAAGGGGCCACACTTGGTGAGAATTCCATCTATTAGTTTAAAATTTATTTTTTGTTCAGTAGTTAGCTTTAATTTTAGCATCTATCTATTCCTGCAGCCATTGAAATTCCATTCTGTGACTGTTCCTGCAGCCAAGGCAGACAAAGTAGTTTCTTGCCTATTTGCTGAGATTTTCATTTCTATCCTTCATTTCCAATCCACATGTTAATGCCTAGTGCAGATGTTGATTTATGTTTAGTGTTTAAGGTGATTTACTTCCAACACTTTATTTCCAACATTGTTTCTTTCCTAGTTTATGGATGATTGCAATGAAGTCCTAGTGCACATATAGTATTGACCCATTTCAAGTTTATGTCCCTGGGTTGACAAGTGGAATGCACCTTCATGATGAGTGATATAGCTATTAGTGCAGATGTTCAATCTCTAAGTCACAACCCTAAAGGATTAGTTATTAAACCATTAAAGGAGGCCAACATTTTTGGTGCCTTTGCTAGGGATGGTGTCAAACTAGGAAGTTCTTTAGAATCATTGATAGTTTCTTTCTTGTTGTAGCATTTCTGAAAGTTTTCTCTAAATATACCCCTCATTTAGGAAAGTAATGACCCACTATTCTTTTACTAATTCTTTGTGTGAGCTAGTTGATATTGAGTTGATACCACATGCATAGAGGAAGGAGGAGAGATGCTCATGGGAGATTCCTTCCTAATGAACCTAATTCATTCTAGCTAGTTGAACGTCATAATCTACCAAGAGACAATGAAGAAGAAGCACACTCTTTTGTTGATGCATTCCTAATTTAACTAGTTTTGACACTTCCTCTGAAGACCAAAATCTGATTGATAATCCCTTTGCTTTGGAACTTCATCAATTAGCCATGGGTGATGAGAATAGACATAGAAATAGACCAAACCAACCATATTTTTCATTTCCTATTACTCATCAGAATGAAGTTGACAACCTCAAGAACATCCCTGCTTCAGTCCTTCCTAAGTTTTATGGACTTGTCACAGAAGACCCTGACACTTTCTTGTTTGAGTTTGATATCCTCCATAGAAGCTATGACTACACCATTGATGCTCATAGGCTTAAGTTGTTTCCTACCACCTTGAAGGAAGCTGCATTAAGATGCTTTATGAGCTTAGGTAGGAATACCATGGAAACTTGGAATGACATGAAAACAAAGTTTCTTGAGAAATACAAAGAATATTACAGGGGTAGTGACATGAGAGGAGATGACATCTTTAGGATGTAGTAGAAGGAAGATAAGAGTTTGGAGGATTACATTTCAAGGTTTTTGTTTTGTCTCCAGAATTCTCCACATCATACACTCAATGAGTAGTCTCAAAAGATCCTCTTCCTTAGAGGGATCATTGAGAGATGCACTGATGCTTTGGACTTGATGGGAGGAGGAGATATCACCCAAGTTCCTTGCGATGATATCAAGAAGATATGTCAGAACTATTCTAGGGTAGCTTTAAAGAAAGGAAGAGGTTACCAATCATTCGTGGGTAAATCGTCCACCAATGGAGTTTCAAGGATGGAGATTACTCACTTGTTGGAAGACTTTAAGCAAGACATCATAAAAAATCTAGCTACCCAGCTAGATACACTTCAAGCAAAGAAGAAGCATGAGGAGCAGAGGGAATGCTGGCAGAATACTACCCTCATTGCAGACAAAAGAAGAAGGACTGTAGATGCAAAATGGTAGCTAACATTGACAGCAAGAAAATACCACCTGAGTTCAAACCAATCTAGGGTGATGCTGATCAAGTCTACTACATTGCATAAAGGAGGCCATGGGCTCCAAGACAAGGTATGCCACTAGATCCATTATCTTTTGCTGGGCCATATTTCAATTCTCATGCATCCAGTAACCAATGGAAACCCCCATATCCATCCAACTATGAAGGATATCCACCTCAGCCTTGGAAGAACCCTCCAAATACCTAGCTCAATCACAAAAACTCTCCACCCTAGTGGCAACAACCTCAAGGGAATTGGCAGCAATTTCAGGGAAATTGGTAGCCACCTTTAGGAAATTGGCAACAAACATTTCAATGGAGGGGAGGACAACAATGGCCAAACCAGAAAACTAGTTACATGCATCAACCTTCACAACCCCAATAGCCTGCTATAATGCCTCCTCCTACTAGCTCAAGTTCAAGCACACCTGGACCCACTTAGTTACCAGCTCAACCCACACCTAAACCAAATAACAAATTGTAGCAACAACAACCAGTATACTCTACAGATCCTAATCAATTTCCTTCATATGCTGTGAGTGTGAGTGACATCCACTTGCATTCAAGAAATAATTTTCTAGCCCTTTCCACTCCTATTATCACCGAGCTTCCTGTGGAAGAAGAGGAGCCTCTGAATGTCCCCATTGAGCCTAGTGTGCCTAAAAATCCTGGACCAGTTCTAGTTCAACATAATACCTAAGATCCACCATTTTCTCAAAGGTTAGAGGTTGCTAAACAAAAGGAAGAAAAGGAGGAACCAACCTTTGACATATTGGATCAGTTGAAACACATATGTGTTAGGATACCTTTGTTTCAAGCTATAAAATATGTCCCTATATATGGCAAAGAAATCTAAGAAGAATGCATCAAAAATCCAGGGAGGAAAAGGAAAGACCCCACACGATTCATGTAGTAGGATAGTTAGCATACATCATGCTTGGAAAAGTTACAGTTCCTAAGTACACTGACCCAGGTAGTCCTATGGTAGGAGTTGTCATAAATGTAATCCAAATAAGGAATGCTCTGATTGAATTAGGGGCAGCAATAAATGTGATGACTAAGGATATCTTGCAACAACTAAATGTTACAAACATGAGACGTACTCCTACTTTCCTATAGCTTGCTAACAGTTCCACTATTAAACCTGATGGTATAGTAGAGTACCTTGTGGTAACTCTAGATTCTTGGGTGTACCCAACATATTTTATGATTCTTTCTCCTAAAGCTACACTAGGTGGGTATCCCATTATTCTAGGAAGGCCATGGTTAGCCACAAAAAATTCCTACATTGAATTCTAGTCAGGGGACATGACCATTTCTAATGGGAAGAGTACCAAAAATCTTGTTCTCTACCCTCTTGCTCAACCATCTCCTGACATGGATAACCCCATATGGCCACATGTGGGAGAAGAGGCCGAGGAAGTCAATTCAATGGCACAACTTATGATGTTAGGCATAAGCACTTTCATGCAGCTTCAGGAAGAAGATGAAGTTTTGTCCCACATAATTAAGTACCATTGTGAGGTGCATGAAGAGTCATCTACTCATGAATCTAGTTCTGCCAGTTCAGTGAAGACACTTCTACTCACTCCTCTTGCAACTGAACTTCTTGCAACAACTGATATGCTCCACACATTGGTGCCACATGAACTAAAAATGCCAAGTATTAGTGAAGCAACTATGATAGAGTTAATTAGACAAGTATAAGTGTGAGAAGGAAAGCATCTAAATATTAACATCAAGCTGAGTCAAGAGCAACAATTGTCTTTGAAAAACTTGTTGAAGACCCACCAACATGTATTTGCATGGGACTACCATGACATGAAGGGATTGGACCCTAAGCTATGTACTCATAGGATATATATAAGAGATGATTACACACCAGTAAGGCAGCCACAAAGGAGAATCAACCCTGCATTGAGGGAAATTGTCAAAGGGGAACTTTAGAAATTATTGGATGCAGGATTTATCTACCCCATCTCAGACAGTCAGTGGGTGTCCCCACTGGTGATTGTGCCTAAAAAGGGATGGAAGTGGAGAGTTTGTGTTTACTACAAGGAACTCAACGCTGCCACCAAAAAGGATCATTTTCCCCTTCCTTTTATAGACCAAGTACTAGATTCCCTTGCAGGCAAGATATAATTTTATTTTCTAGATGGATTCAGTGGCTATAACCAAATACAAATTGCCCCTAAGGATCAAGAGAAGACCGCCTTTATTTGTCCATGGGGGACTTATGCCTACTTAGTGCTTCCATTCAACTTGTGTAATGCACCTACAACTTTCTAGAGGGTAGTCATTAGTATATTTTTAGACATCTCACATGATTGCATGGAGATTCATATGGATGAGTTTACTACCTATGGTGTTGATTTTGCAGAAGCTCTAGAGAATTTGAGGAAGGTCTTACAAAGATGTGAAGATCATAACCTACCATTAAACAGTGAGAAGTGTTTCATGATGATGCAAGGAGTAGTCCTTGGGCACTACATCTCTAAAAAGGGAATTCAAGTAGACCCAACAAAGATTGAAGTGATTACCAATCTTCCTACTCCTGCAAAGCAAAAAGAGGTTAGAAGTTTCTTGGGTCATGTAGGGTACTATAGGCATTTTATCAAAGATTTCAGCAAAATGGCAGCACCATTGTACAATATTCTCACTAAAGATGCTGAATTCCAGTGGACAGAGGACTGTGACAAGGCATTCTCTGATCTCAAAGCAACTTTAATCCATACTCCTGCACTCAAAGGTCCTAATTGGGAGCTCTCTTTTCACATTCATACAGATGCATCAGATTATGTTGTAGGAGCAGTATTGGGATAGAAAGAAGGAACCATAGAGAATGCCATCTATTTTGTCAACAAAAACCTACAAGGGGTTGAATTCAATTACACAATGACAAAAAAATAAATGTTGGCAGTCATCTATGCCCTTAAAAAAATCAAACACTGCATAATAGGGTATCATATTTTTATTCATACATACCATGCAACAATAATATACCTCATGAATAATCCCCTCATTTCAGGTAGGCTAGCAAGATGGTTGTTGCTGATGTAGAAGTTTGACATCACCATTGTTGATAAACCAGGAAAAACAAATGTTGTAGCGGACTTTCTTTCTAGATTGACTACATCAGAAGATAATCAAGTCATTGATGACTCCTTCCTTGATGAACATTTGTTTTCCATCAATGTGCATACTCCTTGGTATGTTGACATAGCCAATTACCTGGTTACGAGGATAGTTCCTACTCATTTCTCTCCAAAAGAGAGAAGGGTACTCATTGAGAAAACCTTTCCTTTTTCATGGATTGCATGCTGTTTGTTCTACACTGGACCAAACCATGTCATGAGGAGATGTGTAAGGGTAGATGGGACATATGATATATTGCATGCATGTCACAATGAACCTTGTGGAGTGCATTTTGCAGCCAAAAGGACAACAATGAAGATTCTTAACATAGGATATTACTGGCCCACACTTCACAAGGATGTAGGTAGGTATACCAGGAAGTGTGATAGATTCCAGAGGATGGGCTGACCAACAAAATCTGATGAGATGCCCCTTTACCCCTAGGTAGTAATCTCTCCATTTGATCAATGGGGACTGGATTTTGTAGAACCCATTGATCCTCCATCAAATGCTAAATCCTACATCCTGGTTTGTACTGACTATGTGATCATGTGGGTTGAAGTTAAAGCAATGAAGCATGCAAGAGATAATAAGGTTGTAGAATTTCTTTATGAGGAATTTTTCACTCGTTATGGGGTTCCAAGGGAGATAGTGATTGATCGAGGGGCTCAATTTACATTAACCATTGTCACAACACTAGTTAATGAATATAATGTGAGGAACATGAAGTCTACTCCTTATCACTCTTAGACCAATGACCAATCTAAGGTGACCAATAGGGAAATTGAAGCAATTCTGACAAAAACAATGGCTATTCATAGGAGAGACTAGGCAAATAGGCTACCAGAAGCTGTTTGGGCGTATAGGACCGCTTGGAAAACAACCACAAGTTTCACTATCTTTTGAATTACTGTATGGGAAGACAACTATGATTCCCATTGAATTTGAGCATACGACTCTTAGGACTGCACTAGACTTAGGGATGGATATCTTTGAGGCATAAAAGGACAAAATCATGCAGCTGAATAATTTGGATGAGATGAGAAAGACAACCCTACATCATATTAAGGTAGTGCAAAATCAAAGGGTCAAATGGCATGATAAGTACATAAAGGACAAGAAGTTTTAGCCTGGTAACTGGGCACTCCTTTATGACTCTAGGTATCAAGACAATGTGGGTAAATTGAAAACTAGTTGGTTGGGACCGTACTAATTTGCAAAAGTCTTTCCCAACGAAGCTATGCAACTCACCGCCATTGACCCTATTAGATTCAAACTTCTAGTCAACAGTCACCGTCTAAGGTTGTATCACAAGCCAGTGTCTAAGGAAGAATTCATGCAACAATTTAATCAACACCCAACCCTCGAACATCCTGCAGCTGAAGGACGCAGACCTAGTGTCCCTCCTTCTGACTGTTCCAAGTGCACATGCGACCAATTCATAATAAAGACTTCCACTTTTGTGGGAGTCCACTTATTCATTAATCCACCCATCCACCCATCCATCTCCATCTTCTCTCTCTTCCATAACTCCACCATTACTCCACTTCACCATCACTTCATTCCATTTCATCACCACTGCATTAATTGTTCAACTATACTTCTTAAATGTAATCAATACTTTCTCCACATTCTTTGGAAAGATACTCCAAGGTTTCAGGTTTGTTCAAAATAATTTGTTATATCTTTATTATCTTTAGTGCATAATGTAGATATTTTGCGTAGCATGAAACTATACTCCACCTTGTCCAATGATAATTATCCACCAGCCTATGTGGACACATGCTATAAATTAGGTTAGGGGGAGTGTCAACTCACAAGTCTATGTGTCATCCATATCAACAAATTTAAATTGGGCCAATTTGAATGATAATTTGAAATGATGGCTTGCATATGTGAAATGTCACTGAATTATCACCATTTGTTTTGATAATACCCCTCATTAATGAATCTTTATTTCCTAGTGATAATTTCAAATTTCACCCAACAAAAGTAATTTGGTAAGCTACATGAAATTGGTGTTAGTACGATAGAAAGAAGAATTGCAAGAAGAAGAAGTTAAGGTTTTCAAAAAGAGATTGCAGGAAAAGGAAATTTAGCAGAGTGCTTGTTTGATTACGAGCAGCTGAACAATGAGAGGTTAGCTAATTTAGAGTGAACCCATGGTTCATAACATGGTAATGCATGATGCACCTTCTTTGGCAGAGTTTAGAAATTGTGGATGGCTGGACTATTTCTTGAAGCTCAACAGTTACAATGAAGACATTGCACAGGAATTTGCACATACATTCTCCGAGGGGAAGGTAGTGGTAAGAGGATTGGAGGTGATCATTACTGAGGAAAGGATTGTCGAGGTAACGGGTTTACCTACTGATGCTGAGCCATACCCTACTACCAAAGATGTAAGGTCAACTAGAGCTGAATTTACTGAACCCAGTGACCCTCCATTGGTTGTGGAAAAATAGGGTACGAAAAAAATTTCTCTTGTAGAGCCATGGAGGCAAGTAGTTGTCCACATTTTCAAGTACACAACTTGTGAGGGCCGCCAGTCATGCCTCCATTCCATACACTTCAAGCTCCTGAACCATATGAGGCATGGACAAAGAATGAATGTGCCCAATGTGCTATATCATCTCCTTGCCATCATGGCAGTCGAAACACATAAAGGTAGGGATAATTTTGTCTCTCACCATTGTTTGATCAAATTACTAGTGGAAAAATGTCTGCATGAAGTATCTGATATGACGTGGGAGGAGCTTTTAAACATTGATCAATTTAGACCAAAACATGTTAGAGGTCAGCCTCAACCCTGTAGGGTTAGTAGGGGAGTGAGGGCTGTTGAAATTACTCCTGGAGCATCAACCTCTGGCGCAAACCCTAGTTCAAACCCTCTTGCAGCTGAGCAAGCTATTGGAATTGAGTCTTCTGAGTCAGAATATTTAGGAGAGGAAAGTTCATCCTCAGATTCTGATGATAATGTCCTTGCCAAAACCCTAATTCAAACTAGGGCTTCCCATAGGAGAGAAGAGGCACAGATGAAAGAAGTAGAAATGAGAAAGGGAAAGGCGAAGAAGCAAGTGGTAGAAAAACCAACACCAAGCCCTAGGAAACGAAAGGTTGATAACACTATTCCTCATGTAGCTGAAGTAAAAGACAAAAAACCTCCTAAGAGATCAAAACTAGTTGGGCCAGCCACTGGTGCACCTCCAAAGAGAAGCTCTAGGCTTAGAAAAACATCTAGGGAGGAGGCAGAAGCCCTAATGGGGTAGGTGAATGTTGAGGAAAAATATATTTTTGAGGATCAGGAAAATATCAGATTGGCAAAGCTTGCTGCCATTGCAGAACAAGTTGAGAACCAAGAACAAGATGAAAGCCAAGAAACCTTGTAGCAAGAACAAAATGAGAATCCAGAGTTCCTGCATCTAGAGTAGGATGAACAACCTGAATAATTGCAACTGGTATTATGTGAACAACAAGAATCAGCTAAGCAGATTTTGGTAGGGAATAGATCTCTACCTTTTCTCATGGAAATTGACATAAAGCCCTAAAATTGTGGAGACAAAAGCGGAAAGGAAGCAAAGAATGGAAAAAGGAAGTTCACAAAAATGCATCAAAAAGAAAGATGCAGTAGATTGGTAAAGAAAAATGCAAAAATTGTTTCCTCAGTTGAAAGGGGTAGATAATGTGGTATATTTAATAATCTAAATGATAGTATGTAGAACTCCTCCTAGAAGTGCTATGACCCCAGCGAAAATACTTTAAGCTATCAAGGATCATTTCTGAACCTACTTTGATACCCACAAATAAATTCCTTTTCCTGTGTCATCTACCTGCCTCCCATGTTAAAAATTTGTTATCTAAACTATATCTGCACAATTATGTTTTGTTTGATGATCATGATTGGAATCCATTACTGTAAATTGGGGACCTTCATTTAAGGGCATTTATGTCCTCGATTCAAAATGAAATTAGTTGGGGGTAGTAGTATAGAACTTACAAGGAAAGGGAATTTCATACTCCCCTGCCTCTCAAGGCTGAATCTAGTAACCCTGGAGATATTATTTTCTAAGGACATGGCAATGTTCTTTACTCAACCATGCAAAAAGATTATGCCCAGCCAAAGCAGCGAGGACCTACAGCATCACAGAATAGTCAAACCACAAGAAAAAATAGTAATGGGGTGTTTAGCACAGGTGGAAATTTTTCCAAAAGAGTTGAAACAGCCTCAACCCCACCTCAGAACTATAATTGTGGAATTTACGCTAAAAGGGTTGATAGGTACATACAAACTGCTTCGAAGGAAGTAGTAGTCTCAATCCCTTTAATACTTCAACCACCTACTATCGTAATCGCTCTTATCACAAAGCCCCGAATGCTTAATATGGCCAGCATAAAGGATACAAGATGGAATGAATCGGAGAAAAAACAAGAGACCAAGCTCGTGATCCTGATCCGTCATCACATATACAATGGACAAATGCTCAATTTCGTGGCATTAACTAGGGAAAACAATAAGTTCAACTTCCTTTATCGATAATCGTAAAAAATGTTAGTTGTATAGCAACCGATTGTTTCTATAATACCAGTCTTAATTTTGATAGGATCCATTATATATCGTTTGTCACATCATAGAATTTGATTAATTTTGGCTTGTTTGATGATTTTCCTTTTAAAACCCCATGGACTCCCAAAGGATAAGTTTATCCTCAGACTTTAATGACATTATCATGCTATGAGGGAATTACTATTTTTCTGAATTTTAAGGGCGGTTGAATAAATGTTACCATAGTAATTATAGATATACATTTGTTTGTGCCTGCTAATGCTATTGTGCAGGTTTCCACTAAAAAATTGACGTCAACAAAGCCTACTATGTGGGAGAAATTCTTGTTAGATTGGTTGGTTACTAAGGAGTCAAGAAGCTGATCATTAAGAAGTCAAAGTGAGAAAAATCTCATGGAAGGAAATTCCCAATTCAAACAAAAGAATGTAACCACCTTTTTAATGGTGATATTTGTTGTTGAGCAAATCTAGGGAGTGCGTTCTGCTAGATTATTGTTGAAGCAAGTCTTCTTTGACCAATTTAGTGCATGCATAACTTTCTCCATCTTTTTATATGCTTTCAATAAGTGGTGTCCTCCTATTTTGATGGAATCGAATGCCTAGGTAGTTAGGGTTAGTATTTTTTCTCCCTATAAATAGTGGTCAGATGCTCCTTTTGATAAGGTTGGATATTATGAGTTTGTACTCACATTTTCTATTTTTATAGTTCTATAGCTGAGATGTTGTTTTTATGCTTTCAAGAAATAATATGACATTTTGAGTTGCTGCATTTGAGTTAGTGTAAGGGAGACTCACCCAAGGGGCCCCACTTGGTGAGAATTCCATCTATTAGTTTAAACGTTATTTTCTGCTTAGTAGTTAGTTTCAATTTCAGCAACTGTCTATTCCTAAAGCCACTGAAATTCCATTCTGTGATAGTTCTTGCATCCAAGGAAGACATAGTAGTTCCCTGTCTGTTTGTTGAGATTTTCATTTCTATCCTTCATTTCTAGTCCAATTGTTAATGCCTAGTGCAGATGTTGATTTATGTTTAGTGTTTAAGTTGGTTTACTTCCAACACTTTATTTCCAACATTGTTTCTTTCCTAGTTTATGGATATTGCAATGAAGTCCTAGTGCACATATAGTGCTGACCCATTTCAAGTTTACGTCACTAGGTTAAAAAGTGAAATGCACCTTCATGATGAGTGAGATAGCTACTTAGTACAGATGTTCAATCTCTAAGTCACAACCCTAAAGGATTAGTTATTAAACCATTAAAGGAGGCCAACACCACTGTGCCCCAACGATCAACGAAATGATGGAAGGACTCTTTGCTGCCCCCTCGAGAGGTTGGTTGAAAATTTGAATTTTGAGGTGAGGCTCACAAAATTGTTATATTTCAGTTCAAATGCATTTAGGATGAAATATTAGGTCTATAGGTCCCTCGTTGCTTGTTCCGATGTTCTCAAGAAGTCCTAATTTGAATGTAGGAAGTTTCCCTAATTAAAAATTAGGGTTTCCTAGGTAAAAAATAGGGTTTTTGAGGGTTAATATAGGTAATTAGGGTTCTAATTGCCTCATTTGTGCTTTGATCCTATAGTGAATTTTTGTCTCTGGATTTCCCATTTTGTTAGTTGTCGAGGAACAATGCCTAGGATTCAGGGAGCCAACAAGAGTTTGGATGACCCGCATGTGTCAGTGGCCCGATATGTACCTCTCGCTTCTTTTTCTTGCTTGATCATGTTCTTGTAATTCGTGTATAAAGTTTCTTAAGTCAAAATTGAGGGCTTTTAGTTTTTTTGCGCTTTTGCATTATTTTTTATGCATTTTCCACTTTAGGAAGCTCACACTTGATAAATTTTTGTGCATTTGACTTAAACCTATGCTTTTCACATAAGTGTTCACCTTTGAAACATGGCTTTGCTCAGTTTGGTCACTTTTGATTGCTCTGGGTTGTTTTGGTCACTCTTGACTTAAACTTGTGCACTTGCAAAATTTCTTCGCTTTTGAGATTTTTGCAAATTGCTCCTCGCTTTTGACTTTTTTCATCACACTTGTTAGCGACTTCATTGATTTTGCTAAATGTTGCTTGCTTTTTCCTATTTGGAACCCTAAGTGTCATTTTTATTTCATTTTGTACGTTTAGAGTGAAACTCTAACATCATGGGTTAAAATGATTGTAGGTGGTCCTTAAACTATAGTAGCTGAGAGAGACGACCTCAAGATCTATTTGATTTGATTTCC
>VDFB02238581.1:0-11239 GCA_007258455.2 Sequoia sempervirens | reverse complement strand
TTATCAATATTTTCTAATTTTACAGTTTTTTAATATATATATAGGATATTCTTATGAATAACAACATAGCACAAATTTTCATTGTATTTTCAAAGCATTCATTTTATAGCATTTTTTTTTCAACAAGATTTATTTTATAGCATTTTGTGTATAGTGGTTCTTAGCTTTGATTTTCTTCAATAGATCATTTGGTTTTATTGGTGAGATGTTGAATTTTTGTTTTCCTTTTACAAATAGTTTATGTTTTTAGATAAATGAATTTAAGATTAAACTATAAAAAAATTTGAACAATAGCAGCTAATTTCACTTTATAGCATTGTTTTTTCAACAACATTTATTTTACAGTGATTCAACTTTGATTTTTTTCAAGGAGTAGTTGTGTTTTATTGGTGAGTATTTTGAAATTTTAGATAATGAGTTGAATATGGATTAAACTATTTGAAATTTTAGATAATGAGTTGAATAAGGATTAAACTATTTTTAATTTTATATAATCATTTCTAGATAGGTTTGAAATTGATATTTAAATATGAATTTAGATAGATCAATTTGAGGATTGAACTATTTTTAATTTTATATAATTATTTCTTGCTAGATTTGATTTGAAATTGATATTTAAATGTGTTTTTATGATATTTACACATATGAAATCAATAAATTAATTTATAGTCAAAATAGTAATACAATTTTACAAATTAGAGAATAAATATATGGAAAAAACAATCATATTGTGCAATATAATTATTCTTAATCTAATACTCTATGCATTGTCAAAATGTAAATTACATATATATAATTATTTAATTATCAATAAAATTTATTATATGCAATTGGATTTACTAATTGAGTGCATGCATAGTTTCTAAAATTTGTAAATTTTCTAACATAATTATTTTATAAAATAATATTTCATAGATTACTAATATATTGATTTTTTAGATATTTTAAATATTTTTTTTGACAGTTAAATTTTTTCATAAAACGTAAAATGACAGGTATTTAAATGAACAAACCGTCACAAAATTTTCATATGACGCAAGGGTGACCGCCAAATTCCAAAATTGGGTCCGAATGGTCATTAAGTTGGCCATTCCCAAAAATTGAGGGACAATTATTTTTAAAGGTGTTTTATTCAAATTAATCCACCGTGAGTATTGTCTAACCACATTGTACATGGTCGTAAGCTAGTCTTGTAACTTTTGAGTAATGTTTAAGTCGGGGTGGAGTTGGTTTGGGCTGTGGGCTTGCTTCCGCTGGTTTCATGTTCATGTTCGACTCTGCTCCTAGGATTAGCCGGTTGGAACTGCCTTGTGGGTTGTTGGGTTCCCCGCAGGACATTAGTCTCACCTCAGCTCGCCCCTTGGATACCCCTGTTAACAACAACAAAAAGATGTTTGAGTCCATGTTGGTTTTGAATTTTTGCCATAGTCTTTCAACTTGTCAAATCCTTCGAATATCTCTTTTTCACTTAATAAATATAACAAATAAATTAAAATCAATCAATTACATATACCTATCTTTTTTATTGTCAATTCCATATAATAAATAAAATATCATTTGATCTTATAATCTATAACATTGTTCACTATATATTTAATTTCATGTCTACAGGTTTTATGGCTGAATTTTGTTTAGAGAACAAAAATATACTTAAATAAAATAAAATAAAATACAAATATGTGTTTTAGAGATAATTTATAAAATTATTTAATTATATTATTATATTTATAAAAAAATATTTTGACAAGTGTTAGATAATGAAAGAAAAAAATTATCATATTGACACTTTATATCTAAACTTGGAGTTCAATAGATTCTCTCATTTTTCACTTTGTAAGGAGGAGGGACCTTGTCTTTCATGGACAAACTCAACATAGACTAGTTTAGGAGAGAGTCCTAGTAGAATCATGCGATATATGAATCTAAAACATAGATTTTGTTTAAGAGAAAAGTTAGTCCTATAATGCAAAAACTATAACAAAGTACTATCAATGAGAGACTATAGGATATCATGTGATGCATGGACCTAAAATTCAAAAATCCAAATATCATAAGAAAATATATACTTGATCAAGGAATTGAAATCTCTAGATACAATATAAATAGTTTTGTGATTTTAAAAAAATAAACTAACAGGGCATTTCTCACCTACACCAGCAAAATTCAATATAATTTTATTTCTCAAATGAAAGTATTTATAACTTCTAGATAAAATGCATATATACCAAGAAAAAAGATAAATTATCAAGACTTGTCTCACTTATACTAGTATATTACACTATAGTTGCACTCCTCAAATGGGATGGGGCACAACTCATTACCATACTTGAATTATTCAAGGCAATGGCATCAAACACAGGTTTACTAGTTCTTCTATGATCTAACTTTAGACAAGTAATGATGGACCAGAATCACGAATCACATAGAAGATGCATCCAAATGATGTAGATTAAACTCCTATAAACCTCATCAACAACCGTCATCAGCACTCTCTAGTGGATTCCAACTTAGTCATGTCATAATTAAAAAAATTAATCAAATAGTATGCATGAATCTTTAGAAGCAACTCTTTGTACAATAGAATAATGAAATCTAAATATATAACAAGTAAATATAAATGATGTTATCTCAGATTAATAATCAAAAGATAGTACATCATTATGGCCAAGCTTTAGATTGTTCACCATAAATTTTCTAATCTTAATTTTAAGTCTTGTTTAATATCCATGATAAAATAATATAATCTTGAAATTTGTAAATAAAATTATGGTTGATACGTAATTTTTACAAGATTGCTTCTAGAATCAACTATGTGTGTGTTTTAATTGAAAAACACACATAATAGATTCCAAAAATAATCTTTTCAATAAAATTACATATTAAACACATATAATCAATCTTCTAATCATAATTTCATAAAAAATATTTAAATATTAATTTCATCATTCATAATTATTATTACAATATTTAAAATAATAACTTTGTTTAAAAATTATAATTATCATTTATTATTCTTATAATATTTTGAAAATTACCACCCATGATTTCTCTAACCTTTACCTAGAACTCAAAAGATTTAAAATTACTTAAATCAATATAGCATGGTATGCAAAAATGTGAACGTAATGGGCTTAGAGGAAAATAAAGAGCCAACACATATTCTTCTTAACATTTCTTGTGTTGCACTCTATAGACTGCATAGGATACCATATTTCTTTTCCCCATATGAAATAATTAATGTTCTCAATTTGTAATTTGTAATATTTTATGGTGCATAATCTTATTGATTTTGTTTGGGTACTTTAGCAGGAAGAGAATAAGTTATAAAAAGAATTATCTGAATGGGAGCTTTGCAAAGAGATTTTTTGGAAACAAAATTCACAGATTAACTAGCTCTAGGAAGGTGATAAAAACACATCTTTCTTTCATAACTTGGACAAGGATTGTCAAAGAGGTAATATTTTGTCTTTTCTTTTGTCTGCTCAGGGTACTCAGCTAGATTCTTTTTAGGACATTTTTGCAAAGGCTGCTAGACATTTTTCCTCTTGTACATCCTCCAACCAATTTTTTTTAATTTTGCCACGCTACAAACAATGCATATAATCTGCGCTAGGGTTAGATAAATCAAACCAGCAGTTACAATATAACTCTTGCCAAGAATGCGCACTCAATCTCAACAAGAGAGAGGCTGTCATATGGCAAGAGGATCGTCAGTACAATAAATCAAAACTGCAACTGAAAGTAACTCAACACCAAGTATGTGCTACCCAAACCAGAATGGAATGAGGCGACCATATGGTGGAGATTTAAAGAAATACAAATGCAACTTCGAATAAACTCAACTCCCAGAATGTGCTTTCAAACCCGGAGTGGGAATGGAGCTACCATAGGGCGGAGATGAAAGATATTACAATGCAAATCAAAGTAAATAGGCGGCAAGCCAGCCTCTTCCACTTATTCAGTGGGCAGTTACAAATATGAGATTAGCAAGAATAAGAAAGACGCTGACAGTACTACTGTTCAGCTTACAATATCAGAGATTTATCTGTTAAGCACAAGATAAGAGTGTTCCCAATGCTGCAACAAAGTACAATGCTTTCCTTAATACTCTCAATATCTCTCCTTTCAAAACCTAACTCAAATGATAGATTTTATGCAAGCTGTTATGACAGAACCAAGACTGAAAATGATAACCAGCAATACAGTAACTCAGTGAAATGCACACAACTCACTCAAAACTGACCCAAATGACTTCAAATCTGATGCAATAGACCCTCAAGAAGATGGCGCCTAGCTTAGTTATGAGAAAGGACAGCTAAAAGTGGCTATTAATTAATGGCACGGATCCCAAAGCACTCCAGGAAGGGCGCCCTACAAGGAATGACGAATTTGCTTTATAAAATCATAAACTTCGTATTAAAATCTGCAAATATTCATGAAGGGTCACTTCCAACAAAGAAAACCAATGAGACAATACCCAGAACAACTCTTTTTGTATTTTTTGATTTATGAGTGAAACTATAGATTCAGCCCTATTCTTAGCAACTCCAGAAAATGACATAAAATGCAATAAACTGAACTACATAAGTAAACCCAAACTACAAATGCAAACCTCACTACAAAAAGTCACTCAACACAAGCAAACCTCTCTACTAGGTGCTATCTCTCAAGCACGAAGTCGAGCCCAAGCTAGGAGGCATTCATTCCTCGAAGCAATCCAGCAACCATTTCGGCAGCATAACAATACTCAAGATATCAGATACTGAAAATGAAGACCAAGACCTCCTTTTATAAACTTGTGATGACTTTCCGGAAGCTTCTAGAAACCCTAACTTTCAAATTTGAACTGTCTTCTTTTCCCTCCAATATGGGCGCCCCCTTTCTCAAGGTTTAATTTAACTTTATTTTAAAATCTTTTCCTTCATAAAAAGGCGTCCTTTTCTCCAAGTAATATTTTGAACTTTAAAATATAATAATTCACCTTAATGAGGCGTCCACCCATAAAGCCCACCTTTTAAAACAACTTAAAGTTCAATCACTAGGCTAAGGGGGGTCAACAGTAAAATATAACATTAAAATATGACTTTATTTAAATAATCTGAACTTATCTCTCCAAATGTGCCCCAAAGCCAAAATGAACAAGCCAACTGAACTGACTGAAGAAGAAAGCCAACTAATCAGGAGCCAACATGTCAACTGCCAAAAATAGAATTTACTAAAAATAGTAAATTCTTGAAAGTGCTCAGAAAGCCGAACCGAAACCACCAACGCGAAGCTCTCAGAAAACCCAGAAGGAATCCGCAATCCAAGTTCACCATTTCCAAGTGCAAGCTCCGCAAAAAGACGAAAACGTCCTCCAAGAAGTTTGGAAACCCTGATTCGAGCTTCTGCTTAGCCTACGAGTTTCCAGAAATAGGCTAAATCCAAATGAAGAGCGTAGGGCTAAATTGGGGACATTACAGTCCGCCCTTCCCAAAATTGCTTGACCTCAAGCAATGCCACCACAACTCTAGACAAACTCAAACTACACCAAACCAAACCAAATACAATCCCAGGGTCCCATATCCGTCTGAAGGAGGACCCACCATGCTGATGATCTCATCAATGAAGACATCTCACCAATGCTGCACCAACCTTCCTTGTAACTCCAAAATGTTACTGTCCATGATACTCAAGCTGAAAAATCTTAAAGGACTGAGACCAGCTTCATGTGACATCTCATGTCCAAGAGGCCCAAAGTCAACAGTATCAACCATACCACTGTCAACCACAATGGATAGGCTGCTCAACTCAAAATCAAACTCCTCAACATACCTCCACATTGTAACAAACAAAGCCCTGATGGGAAAATTGATATCTTCAAATCTTCTTGCAAAGAGGAAAGCAATCCTTTGCAAGAGCTCAACAAATTCAGCCTCATGTCTTCTCCTGGAGCTACTATGCATCAACTGAATTATACCGACACCACCATGAAGACTTCTAATCACTCTTACTGTTCCAACTCCAAGAGTCTCAGAAGGGAAAGCCAAAACATGTGGAAGTTCGTTGTCCAAAACCAATATAGTAAAGAAACTATCAAAATTTGCTTCACAAACCTCCATAGGATGAACTCCAACAGTAGAATAGGTGCGAAGGAACAAATAATCTCTGCTGTTCAAGGCCGAAGTCAGCGAAGTGCAATCTGATTTTAGTACCTCACACAAGAAAAAACAGCAGCACCAAAGAAATTTCCAAGTGTGAGTGTATGATATGAGCATAGAGTTGCAAGGTAACACCTCAAAAATGGCCGGAAAACAAACTAGAGCAATCTCCAACTGAAAACTACCACCTCGTTGGCAAGTGGTGATGGGAAAACTCTCCCAAACGAGAGTAACTCCACAAGTAACAGGGCTGGTCTGCCTCCAACCAGCAAGCTCGAGTCTCAAAATCTGCTCTTGTCTTAGCCAAGGATCAACGCCAAGAGCAACCAATTGTTCATCTTTCCAATCCATACTCAAAACTTCTCTCCAATCCATTTGTCGATGAACAAACGGAACCAACAAGGGGCTGGTAAAGAAAGTAACAACATCATTAATACTGAAATTTTGATCCTTATCCTTCCAAAAGTCCTTTCCACAAGTAATAAGCTCTATCAACCCATATTGAGAATCCCAAGCATGGATACCCAACTGAAAGTGATTTCCAACATACTGAAAAGAAAACTCAACACATTCCCAAATGCTAATAAGGATCAAGTGCATACTGAAGAGATTGATGCCTCCGCTAGTGAACCTTTGAAGCCTATCCATGAAAGCTTCAACAACATTGGAGCATGAACTATTAAATGACCTCAAATCCAAATCCAAAAATAGACCAATATGTGCCAAGGTATTGTTCAACCAAAGGGATGGATTGACAAGCATGCAAACACCAAGTTCTGGTCCATCTTTATTCCCTTCTTCATGAGTAACAAGACTAAAATCTTCGCTTCTTGCTGCTGTACTGAAGTTACCAGCAGCTACCAAATCTTGCCTTGTTAACATTTTGGTGTCGAAGATGTTGAAATCTCCTCGAATCAACACTTCCCATGTATAGACTTCATCCTCAAATCCACTTATGCATTCATTACTAATCAACAGACGTGGCACTTCCTCATGGAGTGATATCGAAGCATCCAAGCACTGGAAACCAAACTCAGTTTCATTCTCCATTTCATCCTCTACTTCATAGAGAGGATTATCATAACTTTTCTCATCACCTTCTTGAAAAAGAGGATTGTCATAAACTTGAAAGTCATTCCTTTCATCTTGCTGCTCCAAATCTGCACATGCAACCTTTGATTTTCTTGTGAAACCTTCAAGATCAAACTCCTCTTGAAGACTATCAATCTCATCAATTACTTGCTTGATTTCTCCAGCTCTTCGTGCATCCTCTTGCTCCTTGAAAAGTTTGAAATCTGCAAACTGATCTTCAACCTTTCTTAGAGCCAACTGAGTTTCTTTCAACTTGTCCTTTGTTGATTTAAGCTCCAAAGTGAGCTCATCAACCATACTCTCCCTTTCTTCGAAAACAATGAAGGCCTTCTTTGCAGATTCAACGGCATGATCTCTATCTTCAATCAAGCCTATGTACTCGGATTTCATGGTCTCCAAGGAATCTTTGATAAGTTGCAAATTAGAAAGAGCAACTTCATCTGTCACTCCTCCACGTCTCTCATCAAGCTGAGCCCTCCAGTAAAGCTCTTCAACCAAGCTATGTGTGCGATCAAATAGGGATAGAGCTTGCACTTCCCTGTTAACGGACACCTTGAATTGATCTTCCCACCCATAAGAATGTGAAGATGGTAAATTGTTGATAGGCTGCAACTGAAAATCAGAACTTCGTTTCACGCATTTGCTGCCCTCATTGTTGCCCCAACATTCTTGTACTTCACCACCAACTAGTGGAGAATGCTCAATGTCTTGGAAAGCATCATACTTCACTAAGTCTTCAACTCGTTGATTGCAATCAGCTTCATGCCTTGATAAATCAGATTTGTGTTTGGTAATTCCTCCAAACCTTTCATCTTCAAGAGCCATATGGCCCTCAAACTTTGTTTCCTCTTCCATGTTACTTTGACAAACTTGAAAGCAGCCCCAAACTTAAGCACATTAACACCATTGTCTGCTGATAGAGAACCCTTATCAAGTTCCATTTCTTCATCCGGATCAAAGGGAAATTCATCCCATACCGGTTTGTCATCACTAAGTGCCCTCACACCTGGATCCCAAATGGTGAGAGGTTGATTGTTTTGATCACAAGAAAAGTGTTCTTTGTGCAACATTTGGATTGTTGATTCTTGGAATAGGTCAACTCCCAAATCACTAAAGCTGATATCTTCATAAATACCTCCCTCCAATGGTTGGGTTTGAAGTTCAAACCCAAAACCACCCTTAACACTGTCACTGAAATGAAGTAAGGAATCTTTAGAGCTAGCTGTTTGAAATTTTTTATCATCCTTATCTTCAATGAACCTATCATCTATAGGTATGTTTCTGATCTCATCATGAACAGTCATATGCATGCCATAAAGGTCTTCTTGATCACTTGTAATAAATTCATCTTGTGAAAACTCTTGAGCTTTTTGGCCAGCAACATAAAAAGAATTATCCATCCCCACATCCTCAACAAATGGAGGCATAAACACTACGGCATCTTTACCAATGATATCATTATGGTAATGATCAAAAGCTGGTTCAAGGACACCACTAGTATTCTCCTCATCAATGCACTCATCCCATACAACAGTTCTACCAACATCTTCTGTGAAGCCCTTAGTATCAAAACATTCATGGGATGAATCCAAATTAGGATTCAAGTCTGCTGCTATATTCTTTTCACCCAACTGATCTTTGTCACTTGCTATCACATGCAAGTCTAGGGGAGTATTATGGGGCTCTCCCACACACTCCTCATCTGTCAAGGTTTCTTCATCCAACGCCATATCATTTTTAGGCAAAATGTGCACCTCGCTTGTGCCATCTTCAACACTAGTTGACTGATTTTTCTCTTCATTCTGCTTACTTGTGGGCTGCAACCCACAAACAGGCACTTCTTCTACCTTCCTTGCACCTACAACCATGGCATGTTCTGCTTCCTCTTTAATTATTTTCTTCATGTAGTTGACCATAGCCAACTTTCCAGGGTGATAATTCCCCACACAAGTCAAAAAGGTGTCAAATGAAACACCGTTCTTAAACTCATCTGTCATGCTCTGATAATTTCTGTGGAGTATGTCAGCCTCATGTTCACATTTCCTCTTGAACTGGCATTCTTTAGAAACCCCAATCAAATCCGACTTCTCAGACTTAGCATAAATCTCTCTGATTCCCCACCTTAGCTCAGGATCCTTCAATAGCGTACACAGATCATGCATTAACTCAAATAGAGGCTTCTCTGTAGTCATCTTTCTCTATTTGTAGTGTCTGGTATCTCTATCACTCATCTGACAATTAAATCATTGATTACTTTCACAGGATGGCACGATCTTGGCTCTGATACCACTGTAAAGAACCGGACCAAATTTTTTCCGATTTTTGAATGCAATTACAACAACATACAGGGGGCACCCATTAGGGTTAGATAAATCAAACCAACAGTTACAATATAACTCTTTGCCAAGAATGCGCACTCAATCTCAACAAGAGAGAGGCTGTCATATGACAAGAGGATCGTCAGTACAATAAATCAGAACTGCAACTGAAAGTAACTCAACACCAAGTATGTGCTACCCAAACCAGAATGGAATGAGGCGACCATATGGTGGAGATTTAAAGAAATACAAATGCAACTTCGAAATAAACTCAACACCCAGAATGTGCTTTCAAACCCGAGCAATGGAGCTACGTAAGGCAGGATAAGATATTACAATGTAAATTCTAACGATAGCGTAAGCCTCTTCCACTTATTCAGTGGGCAGTTACAAATATGAGATTAGCAAGAATAAGAGAGATGCTGACAATACTACTGTTCAGCTTACAATATCAGAGATTTATCTGTTAAGCACAAGATAAGAGTGTTCCTAATGCTGCAACAAAGTACAATGCTTTCCTTAATACTCTCAATGTCTCTCCTTTCAAAACCTAACTCAAATGATAGATTCTATGCAAGCTGTTATGACAGAACCAAGACTGAAAATGATAACCAGCAGTACAGCAAATCAATGAAATGCACACAACTCACTCAAAACTGACCCAAATGACTTCAAATCAGATGCAAAAGACCCTCAACAAGATGGCGCCTAGCTTAGTTATGAGAAAGGACAGCTAAAAGTGGCTATTAATTAATGGCACGGATCCCAAAGCACTCCAGAAAGGGCGCCCTACAAGGAATGACGAATTTGCTTTATAAAATCATAAACTTCATATTAAAATCTGCAAATATTCATGAAGGGTCACTTCCAACAGAGAAAAACAATGAGACAATACCCAGAACAACTCTTTTTGTATTTTTTGATTTATGAGTGAAACTATAGATTCAGCCCTATTCTTAGCAACTCCAGAAAATGACATAAAATGCAATAAACTGAACTACATAAGTAAACCCAAACTACAAATGCAAACCTCACTACAAAAAGTCACTCAACACAAGCAAACCTCTCTACTAGGTGCTATCTCTCAAGCACGAAGTCGAGCCCAAGCTAGGAGGCATTCATTCCTCGAAGCAATCCAGCAACCATTTCGGCAGCATAACAATACTCAAGATATCAGATGATGAAAAAGAAGACCAAGACCTCCTTTTATAAACTTGTGATGACTTTCCAGAAGCTTCTAGAAACCCTAACTTTCAAATTTGAACTGTCTTCTTTTCCCTCCAATTTGGGCGCCCCCTTTCTCAAGGTTTAATTTAACTTTATTTTAAAATCTTTTCCTTCATAAAAAGGCGTCCTTTTCTCCAAGTAATATTTTGAACTTTAAAATATAATAATTCACCTCAATGAGGCGTCCACCCATAAAGCCCACCTTTTAAAACAACTTAAAGTTCAATCACTAGGCTAAGGGGGGGTCAACAGTAAAATATAACATTAAAATATGACTTTATTTAAATAATCTGAACTTATCTCTCCAAATGTGCCCTAAAGCCAAAATGAACAAGCCAACTGAACTGACTAAAGAAGAAAGCCAACTGATTAGGAGCCAACATGTCAACTGCCAAAAATAGAATTTACTAAAAATAGTAAATTCTTGAAAGTGCTCAAAATGCCGAACCGAAACCACCAACG
>VDFB02238579.1:0-10000 GCA_007258455.2 Sequoia sempervirens | reverse complement strand
AATACCTCACAAAAAGAGTCAAGAAACCAAAGAAACAACTTAGTTACAAGAAAATTTTGGAAAGAAGATGATTTTTATATCAAAGTAGGAAAGTCTTGCTTCAACATAGAACTTTCATCCATAGGTTTCACGATTTTTCTAGGGGATATACTGATGATTATGCTTTAGAGCCGTTATATTCACAAGCTTATTTCCAAAGAAGAGCTCTTTCACAGAAACATAATCATAGTCAACCTATTCATCAATCTTCCATCCCACAACCAACAATAGAATATTCTAATAGGTCTGATCAATTCTTACAGTAGAGAAAACTTGGAAACATTAGGCTTGTCATCCAATATCAGAGAATTACTAGTAGAGATATCTTGTCAAAATACCAGAAATCCTAAAAATTAAAACAAAAAAAGGGTTAGTTTCTTCACAAAAAGGAAAATTAGACAACACTGTTGAATCCCCATAGTAGCCCTTACACACTCTATTTTAGTGCTTTTTCAATATCTTTTAGTGCATCCATAGTTGAAATAGCACTTCTAACAAATTCTATAATGCATCTATCAACTATAATCAAAATTACTAGTGTCAGAATCTACTAGTCTTTTAGCACACCTACAATCTGTTTTAGCACTTTTACCTTGTTTCACAATGCTTTTACCATAACTTTTAGCACTTCTATAGTCTTTTTTAGCGCTTCTACCCTCTTTATTAGCACTTCCATAGAACAAAAAAATAGAGAGCTTTCAGAAACATCTATTAGATTTTTTGGCATCAGAAACTCAAGTTTTTATTAGACAAAAACATTTTTATAGTCCAAACAGTGTCTTAAACCTGAAACAAATAGGTTCTTACAAGTCAAAATTCTTTTTAACTTAAACCCAGATCCTGCAAACAACAAAGTGTCCAATTATCAAAAACAAAATCTTGATTATTGAGTTAAGTTTCCTCATTAGGATTTTGACATCCTATCATCATGAAACAAAAAACAATAATCAAATTTTTAGCTTAGTCTCATCAATAGAATACATCATTCTATTTGACTTTGTTAAAATCCAATTGACACTAATCCAAACACAAAATATCAAAGTTAAGTAAAAACAACAAATACTTGTATGCCAATCTTGACAAGGTTACAAAGACAAAAACTTAGAGAGAAAGAATTTGAAACACCAAACATAATGGCTAAAGGAAACCCTTTTCACTGATTTCATCAAAATGATACCAATGAGATAACCCAAGAGGATATACAAACCACCCAACAAGATCCAATTTTCCATAAAGTCATGGAAAATGTCTTGGAACAAGATATGGAAAAATACCTCTTGATGTTAGTAGAATTGGGTGCAAAACTTTTGAATTTTTTTGACATCAATTGATTAAAGGAAATACCTAGAACAACTGAAACAAAACCACACAATAGGAAATACACAAATCAAGTGGTTGCTCTAACAACTCAGATGCAAACTTTACAACAACATATTCAAGATATGCAAAATGGAACCACAAAGAGGTATTCATTATAGGACATTTTTCCTTATCCCTTTCATCTGAGTGTAGACATGATACCCTTCCCTAGGCATTGTGAGTTCCCCAAATATGACAAGTACAATGGAAAAATAGATCCGATTGACCATGTGAGGGAATTCAAAACAATGAGCCTAGAGTTTGCACAAGAGGATACTTACCTAATGAGGTTGTTTCCTAGGAGTTTAGGAGCACACTGTATGGAATGGTTCTCCAAAGTACAACCGAGGATTCGATCCTTTGAAGAATTGGTCAACAAATTTATCACACAGTTCTCCTTCAACATTCAACATGATGTAACCATAAAAGATCTGTACAACATGAAACAAAATAAGGGTGACACATTCATATCATTCCTACAACATTAGCGAAAGTTGTTCGCTAGCTATCATCAATCTATACTTGAAGAGGAAAAGATTGAATTATTTATCGACAACTTAAATGATGACATGAGTTATAGACTGGAACTATATAGACTGGAACTATAATGTCCCCTCACATTTGAAAAGGTGATTGAGAATGGGCTTAAAATTAAAGAAGCCTTAGTCAAAAGAGGAGTGATTAAACATTACAATGATACATCAAACAACACAAATTCCTCAAATCACTATGGAAATAATGATAAGCCTAAATTTTGGCAGAAAAATAGAACTGCTAGAAACAATGATGCTACAACTAACACACAAAATACAAAACCAGTACTCAATTTAATGACAACTATGAAAACAAATCAGAATGAAAACCAAAACAACAATCAAGGTACCACTCAAAACAATAACCCAAACAATGGAGAATCTCAACCACCATCATATCAAAGATAATCCAATCAATAGAGATTTACACCATTGGTACAAACCTTGGAATCAACAATGAGAGAGCTTATTGCAAACAAAATTATTGCTCTACCAGAAGCATGAAATTGGGAGCTGAAAGTGAAACAATCATGGTGGAACAATGCTAACTATTGCAACTTTCATAAAAATAAAGGACATAAAACAAATGACTGTATGCAATTAAAACACCTGATACAAGACTTGATTGAAGCAAAGAAGGTGTTTTTTGAAGGAAATCAAACAAACAATGATAATAGTGCGTTTACAAATCCTTTAACCAACTACGAAAAAGGAGAATATTCTTCAAATAGTAAAGGAAAGAGTGTAAACTATATCTATGACACCACCATTCTTTGCATTTTTGAGGTTGAAAAAAATAATGTCATCGATAATCAAATAGATACCATAAGCATCAATGACATTGAATCCCTGAACATGATACTAGACATAAACACATCCAACAACCAAATCAATGTCCTAAAGATCAGGGAAACACAAGACAATCAATCAGTCAATGTAATGACAAGTGGGCAGTCCAAAGTGATACTGAAAGGAGTTTCATCTAAAAACACTACTCCTCTTTCAAATTAATACAACATTGTGGATCAACTACAAAAGATACCCACACAGATATCTATACTGGAACTTCTTAAAATATCACCATCACATAAGGAGGTTCTAGAACAGGCTCTAGTGGCCACTACGGTACCCAATAATTTGGATGTCTATCAATTTCAAGATATGGTGGGACACTTGACTACACCTCATTGTCTATCATTCTTCCGAACAAGATGATGTGTCACTAAATCACCCACACAATGCGGCCATGCATATAGAGGTTCTAATCCATAAACATCATGTCAAGCATGTCTTAATAGATGGCAGAGCTAGATTAAATATTTGTACTTTAAAACTAATTCATGCACTAGGTTATTCTGACAATGCCATTGATGTCAGAAGAAATATAACAATAAAAGCATATGATGAAGAGGAAAGTTCTTCCAAGGGGCTGATTGTACTACCAATTCAAGTGGGACTGATTGTCAAAAATATTGTTTGCCAAGTGTTAGACAAGGAGCTAACATATAACATACTCTTGGGATGTCCATGGATCCATGAAATGCAAGTAGTACCTTCGACATATCACCGATATTTGAAATTTCTTGTCAATGGACAAGAGGTCACAATTTCAGCTGACAACAATAATCCCTAGACTTGTAACATGATTAAGGAAAATCAAGACACTCTGGTGCCCCACAATAAAGACACTAGCACATCTGCTTCATCTAGTGGTGAAAAACAACTCAATTTTATATCCAAATGGGTTGAGAAGAAGGACCAAGAAAAGGAAACAACTATTGCTGACTCAACTATATCAAATAATGAAGGTCCCCTAAACACTCTATCACAACAATTTACATACAAGATCCAGTTAAAGGACAAAGGCTTGGGAGAATATTCCCTTGAGCAATCTTTGTGTCTTTCACAATTGCTACCATCCCCAAAATCATATGGAAAACCCACAACAAATACACAATGGTCATCACAACCTATCATGGTTCTTAGTGAAAGGTTTGTAAAAGCAGGTACCCTAGAAGATGAATCAAAAGACAAAGCCATTCTCAATTGGCTATATAAAGACGAAGAAGCCTCAACATCAAAAAATATCAACATAAGGACAAATCAATATGGAAAAGGAAAGGCTATCTTAGAGAAAATGGGCTATGAAGGGCAAGGACCAATTGGCAAGAGAAAATATGGTATTATAGAACCTATTCTATAACACTTCATCCTAAAGACAAAACAAGATTAGGCTATACAAGGGAATCAAAAGAAGAAGTAACTCAGAAAGTGGTAGAAAGGATTCTTCAAATGAGGGACAACTCTGAAATAGATTCAAATGAGTATGAATGGGATCATTTATCTTCAACATCATACATTGAAAAAAAAATTGATGTCATCAAAGCATATACACCTGTATGAGAGGAGGGACAAAGTTCAGGAACAAGACCACTTATATTGGGATCACCAAATATCGATGACTCAAGTGAGGATGAACAGACATTGAGTGAGATAGACAACTCAGGGGAGGGTAATATCATAGACCCCAACCTTCTCGCTAACAACTTTGACCACCTGGCCATTAGAACACTTACAACCATCGATCTTACTCAACCTGGTGACTTATTACCCTTGATACATCCCAAAATTATTGATTGGGAACCAATCAAACCTATTAATATACCAGTCTTTTCAAATGATGATGCCATTGTAAATTTCCTTTGTAGTGACGAACTTGATACAAGTTCTACCCATAACACTCACAATGACACTTCAAATCAAGAGGGTTCCAAATCTTCCAGTTGCAAAAATGACAATAGGAAAAAATGATCTAATGGTGAAAACCTTTCTAAGGCATCATTAGATTTTGAAAAAGAAAAAATAAAGAATGTATCTAACAGTGAAAAACTTTTTGAGGCACTAAAAGATGGGAGATTTGAAACCCTTCTAGAGAATTACCATGAAAATAATTAGTACTGTGGAACCAACACATAGTCCATAAATCTTGAAAACTGAAGGGCAAAGATTCTATTGCCTATGACAGAACATGTAGCCCGACCACCAAATTATTTGAAGAGTAGCATATGAATTTTTCTTGGTCTTATTATGAAAATGATAGGATTAGATCCGGTGATCTCCTAATGCATCATCTATCTCTCACTAACCGAATCAAACCAAATTTCAAGCAAAAATTGAGAAAAAATGCACCCCTACATCACCCCGATGGTAAAAGCTAAGTTGTAGAAGTTGTTGGATGCAATATTTATCAGGTCTATCGATTATCTTGAGTAGATTTCAAATATTATGCCTAAATCTAAACTAGATAATAGCATCAAAATATGCACATATTTCCTCGAGATCTAAAATAAGGCATGCCTAAAGGATGATTTCTTTACTCAAGCATTGACATCACGTCTATTTAACAGTTGGGACATGCCATGTTGGAATTAATGGATGGCTTCTCAAGATACAAACTAAATAGAGATAGCACCTCAAGATCAAGAAAGACAAAATTCACTTGTCCTTGGGGTACATTCTATTGAATGTCATGCCCTCTGTTGAAAAATGCAGCAACATATTAGCTGCAATGACCACTATTTTCCATGATATGATGGATACATTTATAGAAGATTATGTGGATGAAATATTAGAAAAATCATACACCGAGAAAGACATTTGGAGATCCTCAACAAAATATTTACTAGACTATAAAGTTCAATGTTAGGGTTGAACCCTAAGAAATGTGTTCAGAGTAACGTTAAAGAAAACTCCTGGATACATAGTGTCTAAAAGGTATCGAAGTGGATCCGACTAAGGTCAAAGAAATAATGGAGATGCCACCACCTAAAAATATCAATCAATTACGGTCCCTACAAGGCAAGCTACAATCCATTAGGAGATTTATCTCCCAATTGGCAGACAAAAGCCATCCATTCAATCATCTACTTCATAAGAATGTCTCATTCAAGTGGGATCATGAATGCGAAACAACTTTTAACCAAATAAAGAAATATTTGATGTCGCCTCCAATACTCATGCCGCCTATAGTAGAGAGACCATTGTTACTATATATTGCAACAACTGACATTTCTTTAGGAGCTCTATTGGAACAGGAAGATTCTAAAGGAAAGGAACAAGCTATTTACTATATTAGCAGGACTCTCAACATATATGAAATAAATTACACATTCATAGAAAAGGCTTGTTTAACAGTAGTATTTGCAACCCAGCAATTGCGACACTACATGTTGACTCATATAGTCAGACTCATAGCTAAAATAGACCCATTAAAATATCTACTAAGCAAAGTTGCTCTAATAGGGAGACTAGAAAAATGGATCGTGATCTTAAGTGAGTTTGATATCCAGTATGTAGACCAGAAAGCCATCAAAGGACATGTGATAGCTGATCAATTAGCTAAAGCTCCGTTATAGGATAATCGTCCAATGAACATTGAATTTCTATATGCAGACATTTTGAATATTACCACACAACAATGGAGACTTTATTTTGATGGATCATACACACAAAGGGGGTTTGGTGTGGTAATTCTATTTGTTACACCTCAAGGACACACCATCCCAAGGTCCTATAGACTAATGTTTCCATGTACCAATAATGTAGCTGAGTATGAAGCATTGCTTATCAACATCAAAGTGGCAATTGAATGCAAAATCATAGAAATACAAGTGTATGGGGACTCATAGCTTGTCATCTATCAGGTAAATAATGAGTATCAAACAAAGGATGAAAATCTCATGCCATATAAGAAAATGATAGATGATCTCAAAAGTATTTCATGGATATCAAGTTCGAACAAATTCCAAGGGCAAAGAACAAAGTAGCAGATGCTATGGTGACAATTGCTTCTCTCTTGCAATTACCATAAAAGAAAGGTCATTATGAGTTTATGGTAGAACAAGTATCTAACCCTACCTATGATAATCCTGAATCATGGACCATATGCCAAATAGCCAACATTCAAACCTCACTATATGGAGAGATCTATGCTTACCTCAAGGATAATATCCTTCCTCCTAATCTTTCTAGAAACCAAAAGCGTAACTTCATCCACCAATCCACTCGACATACATTGATAGCTGACATACTTTACCATCGAGGTCTAGATGGTACTCTTCTACAGTGTCTAGAACACAACGAATCTGAAACAACCTTATGTGAGGTTCATGAAGGTATTTGTGGAACTCATTCAAGTGGACCAACCCTAGCAAAGAAACTCCTACGTTTGGGGTATTACTGGCCAAACATGGAAAAGGAATCTTATCAATTTATTAAGAAATGTCAGAAATGTCAGATCCATGGTAATCTAATCCATACGCTAGCACAAGAATTGCACCCACTTACATCAACATGGCCCTTTTGTCAGTGGGGACTGGACCTGGTAGGAAAGATAAATATGTCTTCATCTAATGGACACAAATTCATAATCACAACAATGGAATACTTTACAAAATGGATAGAAGTGGTTCCCTTAATAACAATCACTAGAAAGCAGATTTCTTCGTTCATCTTGAATTACATAATCTGTCGGTATGTCATACCTCAGTCCATTGTTATAGACAATGGAAGACCATTTAAGAATCAAGACATCCAAGAATTGTGTGAAAAATTTCATATCCAACATTGTTTCTCAACATCATATTATCCTCAGGGAAATGGCCAAGCAGAGGCCTCAAACAAGACAATTCTAAAAATTCTAAAGAAAATGGTTAACAATGTTGGACGTGATTGGCATGTTCAACTAAATCCTGCATTATGGGCCTACAGAACCAGCATCAGAACACCAACAAGAGCTACACCATATGCCTTGGTACATGGATCAAAGGCCATCCTACCTATTGAGGTAGAAATACCATCACTCTATGTCTCACTGAAGGGTATCATTATAGATGAGGATTATAGAATCTCTAGACTACAAGAATTGGAATTGTTAGATGAACACCGTCAACAAGCTGTCAATCATTTGAAAGCATACCAACAAAGAATGTCCAGGAGCTACAATCATAGGGTAAAACCTAGAGTCTTTCAAGTTGGTGACTTGGTCCTAAAGGAAAACCCTAGAAATCAACAGGACAAAGAAAAGAAAGGGAAGTTTGAACCTAACTGGATAGGTCCCTTTGTCATCATATCAATTTATGGATCAGGAGCATACCAATTGTCTACACCTAAAGGGGATCTGTTCGATGAACCTATCAACAGTATCCATCTCAAAAATTTCTACACCTGAATCACCTAGTGCATGAATTAGTTTTTGAAAATGGTTACCTTGATGAAAACCTGGCAAACAGGCATCTTGGTAACAAAAAAATACAAAAAAATCAAAAAGACTAAAAAGTGCAATAAAAACATGTAGTGAAAACCTGGAAACAAGCGTTGTTTGTGATTTAACCAGCTTTTCCATCTATTGGACACATGTCATGGTCGTTATTTTCACCATCATTTTACATCCATTATCATATCATTACGAGTGCTCATGTCTCACCCTAGCTTAGGGGCAACATCTCAACCTCACTGGGGGAAATAAATCTCGAGCCTAACAAATAGTAGGAAGACAAACACACCAAAAACAATGATCGAAACACAACCCAACATGAAACATCAATCACCATCAGAAGCACATTGGACATCCATAATCGCAACAGAAAATCCAAAAAAAAAAACAAGTCAAAAAGTCAAAAACATGAGTTTGTGTTAGTCAAACTACGTGGTCTCTGCGTATATAACATAGGCAAGGCTAATCTTTGATCAACCCCCAAGGCCCCTAGGATAGGTCTTTGGTCAAAACTCTCGAAAATCACAAAAAAATCATAAAAAATCAGGATGGATGATCTAATCTGAATAATGGTTGAAATACTTTAAATGAAGGTTGGATATGTTGTACTTTGATTATTGTTATCATTATTTTGGAGTAACTTGATGATGTATTAAACTAGAGAAGCTAGGAAGGAGAATGGTATTTTTCTTTATTTGTTGTTTGTGCATTAATCATAATTATTGTGTGAATTGTTGCGGGAAGTGCTCTACAAAGTATCATGGATGACATTCCAATTCACATAAGAAAGTGGTAAATTCTCGTTTGTTTATGCAAGAAATGCTCAGTTCTTCTCGGTTTAATTATACCTAGATGCTTGTGTTCACTTCCAATATCAAAAATCATGGAAGTAGTACTCAGGTCATCATTGGTCTACATTATACCATTGATGCTTGTACTCGCTTTCAACATTTTAAAAGCTCTATGATGATAAAAAGCAAAATAAAAGTACTGTTAGAATGCCAATATTTGCATGTAGATTTGCATGGTAAAATTAGATTGCATTCATAATAGTTTTACATCTGCAGAGTGTTTGATACAAAAGCTCGTGAAAGATTCAAATTAATGATTATCTTTTATCATAATAGACTGAGTATACTTGACATTTACAAAAACATCATCATTATCATGTAGTTGCATCATCATTTTCATTGCATACATTAGGAAGCATTTAATTATCATTTCATCATTCATGCATTTGAATCAAATAATTTGCATTGATCATATCATATTTCTCATATTACATATCATAAGATTGCATAAGAAAATCATAAAAATAATAAATCTCTATAGTTTCATATCATACATCCACTCGTCATATCACATATCATAAATCCATTTAACATATCAAATATCATGCATCATATTCACCCATTTATTACATCATATATTTGCATTTACACAAGAATAAAACACACACATCCCATTTACATTGCATATCATAAATCATTTGAATCATTACATCCACATCCATGTATATAGGTACATTATCATATAAAATTACACATCATCATACATATACATCATGCATCCATACATACATACATCATACATCTATACATCATCATTATGCACATCATAAATAGAACATCATATATCATAGAATATCATCATGATTATAAACTGCATCCATAACATCATAATAAAAGGATCATCACATGGCATGTACAACATAGAAAGTAAATGCATCCATCCTAGAATCATATACAAAACATGATAGATCGATAAAATCCATTGCATATCATATAGATCTCAA
>VDFB02238578.1:0-34888 GCA_007258455.2 Sequoia sempervirens | reverse complement strand
TCTTATTCAAATCAAACACGTAATCATTGCCCATTTCAATACCAAAAAAGAATTCACACCAAATTCAAAGCAAGAAACTATGTACACTCACAAAATCAAAACAAAATGAAAAATCCCTAACAAAATCCTTACTTTGGCCCTCGTCATGGTAAACTAAGTAGTAAACCAAGTTGCAAACCCTTGTTCTTCCTCATGTTGATGGCTTTTTGTTCTGATTATATGGGAAAAACAAGTTTTGAATGGACCTTAAACCATTTACAGCAGGTTTTGAATGGACCCGAAACCAATTACAAACAGGTTTTGATGGGGACCCAAAACCCACTCAAAGAAGAACAAGCTGCACATGAAAACAACATAGCCAACCAACAGCGAACCAGCAACATATCACCAAAAGAGCAGCATGACTATACCCAAATCTGCACAATTCCAAAAAGGTTTTGAAGGGAACCTTAAACCCAAAACAACCAAGTTTTACAAGGGATCTTGAACCCAAAACAAGTTTAGAAGGGAACCTGAAACCCTCTTATAGCCAGATTACAGGGACCATAATCCCTCACAACAAACCAGGTTTTAAAGGGGACCTTATACCCACTAAACTTTGCTTGCAATAGCCAGGTAGCAGCAATCCAAACACACATACAGAACATTGTTGAGCCAACACAAAACATGGCTTTGTGTTGTCACCTAAGACAAAACCAATATTGTACTGAATAAATAGAAATATAGAGTATAAAAAATCCAGGCTTTTCTTGTTGTAATTAATTATTACACCTTAAATTAAGTTTACTTTAGTAATCTCTTTTTATTACTCGAGTAGGAGAGGATAATTAGTTCATATATTATCCTTCTTTTATGAGATTCTATTATTCTTTATCCTAGAAACTTAGAGGGCATCCCCTTGCTTTTTGGATTTCTATCTTTTCCTCATCAGGTCCTCAAATTTGGAGACTACAAGGCTATATATTATAGTTCATTCCTTCCATTCAAACAAACAAACAAATATATATTGTTTTAGTTTCTTTCACCTAGGGTTCATAGTCCTACAAATTGGTTGTTTAGGTCACTCATTGTTCTATTGCATTCAAAAGGGTCAAATTAGTTAGTGATTTTTTATTTTTTCCAAAACAGACATCATACAATCAACTAACTAAAAAAATTATATGTAGTTTTTAATTAAAAAAGTTGTATGCTACATGCATTTCAAAGCACTTTAGTGTGGAATAGACATCGTCATTATATTTGGAGTAACCAAAAACCCACAAATTATTAAAAATGGTGTAATTATAGTCAAGGAAAAAATTGGCCCCAAGCACATACCCCAATATTGTACAAATGCTTATGTAGTCTAACATATGCATAAATAGAGCAAAGAAAAAAATCTATGTATTCTTTTTTTATTTTTTAAACTTTAAAAAATCAAAGTTTTTGAAGCACTTATAGGCACATGGCACATAGGGGGTATTGCACAGGTATCAACCCCATACCACCATTGCATGGTGATGAAAAGTTTGTCATCCCTACCAATCCCACACCCCATCAAGGTTTTAAAACCCATTAATGACATTTTACACCACTGACTGCACAAACTCCAATAACATTCCAATAGTCTAATCAAAAGTGTGAGCCCTTGAGAAACACTAGGCTTTTAGGAGTCTAGAAAGAAGTTCAAATTTTGTTGTAAGTTATCTTGAGGTCATGCTTTGACCATCTTGTGTGTGTTAGGAGGTGTTTTGCTCTCCTCGGGAAAGAAATGGTGAAAAATTCGAATAAGTTTTAGAAGCCCGTACTTTGTTTTGGTTTAAAATGGACCAAGGTTGAAAACACAATGAGTTTTATAACCTTAGCCATTAGGTCTTCCATAGACTGGCCAAAAAGAAACTTCTTAACCGCTTCTAGGGCCTATTTAAGGGTATCTCGACCTTGGAGCAGGTTAGAAGCACCTATCAATTTGGTGTAACTGTGATTGTAGGAAACCGGCCATATGAGTTAAATTTTTGGATTATTGCATCTTGATAGACTTTAATGGATTAGCTTCTGTTACCGCTTGATTGTAGAATGTAGTGTTGGTTGTTTATAGTCATGTAAGATTTGTTAGCTTCTTTGTCTAATTTGCAAGCCCCATTGTAAATAGTTCAATCCTTTGCTCACCTCTCGTATGAACCACTATGTTTAGGAAATGGGCGCTAGAGCACTTTCCCACCATACAAAAACCGCATGGCCCTTTGGAATAGCAGCTCAGACACCATGATTGCACATATGTTAATTGGCAGGCTTTGGCTCTGAGTGTTGGAGTTGCTAGCAATGTCTTGCCCCTTAGGCTTAAGCCAAAAGTGTGGTCCCACTAGGAAAGACCAAGAGTAAAAGTCACATAACTTCTGCGATTTTGGAGAATTTAGTTGGGGGTCTTGGCAAGGACTGGTGATCAGGAGGAGGCTCCACCAATCCATTTGGTGTGAGAAAACACTGACAATCTGAAATCAGCCTAGGAAAGCTTACAAACCCTAGTTTTTGGGCCAATTTTGTGAATGGGCAGTGTACAAACTGTACAAGCTCAAAACCCCAAAAATATTTAAGGTGTGGATATGGGAAACACAAACCCTAAATGAAGAACCTTGGTCATTTGGAGGATCTTGGAGTAGATTGCACTTTTCTCAGGTTAAGAGGCCTATTTGGGGCTCTAGGCTAGTAGCCTTTTCTAACCCTAGGAAAGGCTTGGTGGAAGCGATGGGGAATTGGAGACTTGCAATTGGAAAAGCACTCTAAATAGGCTATCTTGAAGCTTTTACAACATTTTCACACCCCTGCAAGAACTCAAATGAATGTGGAGAGAATTTGGCCTTTAGGGAAGAATAAGGGCCAAGGGTGAGATAGTGGTAGAGCACCAAGATTGGCTTGGTAGAAAGAAGAGACTTGATAGTGGGGTTGGCCAGTAGGACCAGGGGTAGCTATACCTGATATAGGACCCAAAGGACAAGGTGAAAGAGTCACCTAGGAGTTCTTGAGGACAAGGACACAGAGCATGGGACAGTGAGTGTCCCATCCAACCCTAGCCTATCAGATTGGTATCAGAGCAAGTTAAAGATTTGGGAAGCATCTTATATGTTAGAGGTTGAGTCTAGTGATTCTCCCATCATGGTGAAAAATGCACAATTATCCAAGATGGTTGAAGAGCAAGAGGAAGACAATAATTTGTTAAAAGAAAGAATAGAGCAACTTGAGAAAGCATTGAACAATGTGAAGTTGGTAGGAAAAATACCAAAGGAAGAAGAGGTTGCAGAGGAAGACAAGATCCCTGAACCTAACCCTGTTCTGGAGGAAGAACCCTTCTTGAAAGCATTAAATGTGTTGAGTGGAAAAGTACTTGAGGGCATACCATTGTTTAGTGGAAAAATGGAACCTGATTTGGTCATGGATTGGATAGAGGGAATGGAAAACCATTTTGAATGTGATGATATCACTGAGGCACAGAAGGTAAAGGTGGCTAAATCAAGACTAAGAGGATCTACGTTGATATGGTGGAAATTCATTTAGAAAAAGAGGGAAAAGGAAGGCAAGCAGCCTATCTCTACTTGGAAGGGAATGGTTGCCAAGATAAGAGAAGCATACATGCCAGATGACTATGAGATTCAGTTACACAAGAAGAGGCAAAGCTTAAGGTAGAAGGACCAAGATGTGAACACTTATACTAAAGAGTTTCAAAAACTTTGTATGAGGTCCAATGTTACAGAGGATGAAAGTCTTAAGGTAGCTAGATACCTTAACGGTTTGAAATGGAACATCCAAGAGGAGATGGCTCTTTTGAGTCCTAAGATAGTACATCAATGTTACCAATTGGCTATCAAGATTGAGGAAAGGAACAAGAGGAAGCAAGATCAGAATTCTAAGGGCAGAGGCAAAGGCAAAGATCAAAGAGATCAAAGAGGACAGTGTGGTGGCTACCAAGGTAGAGGCAATGACCAAAGAAATCATGGAGAATCTAAACTCACTAAGCATGGAGGTGAATCATCTTCTAGAGGTGGATATAACAGAGGTAGAGGACCTCAAGGGGGTTCAAACAAAGGAAGAGGAGCAGGCAGGAGCAATTCTTATTTTGCAAACATGAAGTGTTACCATTGTAATCAAATAGGTCGTCCTGCTTATAGGTGCCCGGAGAAAGCATCTTCATCAAGCAATGAAAAGAGAGTGGCTTATACACAAGAGGACACCATGAGTCCTAAGGCATCTGAGGTCAGTCATATAGAATCTGAGGTAGGAGAGAATCTGATGTTTAATAGAGTTCTGATTAGACAGCCAGTCAAGGAGGAACCTAAACAAAGGAGAGCTCTATTTAGAGTAAGGTGCAAGATACTTGGTAAAGTATGCAAAGTCATAGTGGATTTAGGTTCAATAGACAATATAATCTTAGAGGAGGTAGTAATGAAACTGAAATTGGAGAAGGTATCCCATACTAACCCTTATAAGGTCACATGGCTCAACAAATTGTAGAGTGTTTTAGTGAATGAGCAAGTAACGGCAGAGTTCTCCATTGGAGGATATAAAGACAAGTTAATTTGTGATTTTTTACCCATGGATGCATGCCATCTACTACTGGGAAGACCATGTTAGTATGATAGAAGTGTTATATATGATGGGAAAGAGAACACCATTTCATTCAAGAAGGATGGGAAATCTTTTAAGTTGCAGTCACTATCAAAGGAAGAAGAAGGACAGTCAAAGACACCAAACATCATGTTGAGCAGTGGTAAAGAGTTCCTTAAGAACCTACATCAAGGGAATGAAGGATATGTGGTTATGATACAACCTAAAGAAGAGGACAAGGCTGAAAAGACAGTCTTACCAGAAGTAGTCCAAAAGTTACTTGATAAGTACAAGAGTATAGTTAGTGATGGTACACCTGCAACTCTACCACCAAAGAGAGCCATAAGTCATCAAATTGACTTCATACCTGGAGCCTCATTACCTAACAAAGCAACATACAAACTCACACCAGATTAGAATTTGGAGGTAGCTAGGCAAGTGCAAGAATTATTGGATCAAGGATTGATTCAAAAGAGCATAAGCCCATGTGCAGTACTAGTGGTTTTAGCAACCAAGAAAGGAGGTAAATGGAGGTTGTGTACTGATTCTAGAGCAATAAATAGAATCACAATCAGATATAGATTCCCTATCCCTAGGATTGAAGACTTGATGGATTGTCTTGGAGGAGCTCAGTACTTCACAAAGTTGGATCTCAAGAGTGGATACCATCAAATCATAATTAAGGATGGTGATGAGTGGAAGACAACTTTTAAAACAAATGATGGGTTATATGAGTGGAGAGTTATGCCATTTGGTCTCTCTAATGCCCCTAGCACATTCATGAGGCTCATGAATGAAGTGCTCAAGGATTTTACAGGGATATTTGTGGTAGTGTATCTTGATGACATCCTTATATACAGCAAGATAGCAGAAGAGCATTTGAAACATGTGGAGCAAGTACTTAGAAGGTTGCAAGAGGAGAAGTTGGCAATCATTCTAGAGAAGTGTGAGTTCTTTAAGCAAGAGCTTGTCTATTTTGGTTTTGTAGTGTCCAAAGGCTCATTAAAGATGGATCCAAGAAAGGTAGAAGCTATCCTAACCTGGTCTAAACCAACCACAGGGATAGAGGTAAGAATTTTTCATGGATTAGCTCAATTCTATAGAAAATTCATAAGAAACTTTAGTGGCATATGTGCACCAGTTCTAGATACAATCAAGGGTGGTTTGAAAACTAAGTTTGTGTGGACTCAAGAGGCTGAGAAAGGGTTTGAGAGACTGAAACAAGAGGTGGCAACTCAACCAATTCTCTTATTACCTAGTTTTGACAAGTTGTTCACTGTTGAATGTGATGCTAGTGGAGTGGCAGTAGGAGGTGTGCTTAGTCAAGAGGGCAAGCCTATAGCCTTCCTTAGTGAGAATCTCAATGAAGCTAAGAATAAATATTCAACCTATGACCTGGAACTTTATGCTTTGGTTCAATCACTTAGGAAATGGAGGCATTACCTTCTACCCAAGGAGTTTGTGGTTTTTATTGACAATCAAGCACTTAGCTTTATCAACACTCAAGAGAAGTTGAGTAATAGGCATTTGAAATGGATGGAGTACATCCAAAGCTTTTACCTTCACCATCACACAAGAAAGGACAAAATGAACAAGGTATGTATGCACTCCAAGGTGATGATTGTTGATGCGGCAAGAGATACAACTCAAGAGCATTGGCATAAAGGGTTTCAAGGATCTATATGGAGATGATGAAGACTTTTCAGAGGCCTATAGGGTATGTTCTAACTTTGAGAACCATTTCCATAGTCAATATTCTGATTATATTTTGCAAAGTGGGTTGTTTAAAGGAATCGCTTAGCGGTTCCAAGAGGGTCAATAAGGAAAAACTGATTCGTGAAAAGCATAATGGTAGTCTTAGTTGACATTTTGGTATCAATAAGACCTTAGAGCTAGTACAAAGATTATATTATTGGCCTAAGTTAGCAAGAGATGTTACAAGGTATGTGGAACAATGTGTTGTGTGCATGAAAGCTAAGGGAGGAGCTAGCAATGCTAGTTTATATCAACCCCTGCCCATTCCTAACAGACCATGGGAGTGTGCGAGCATGGATTTTGTGGTAGGCCTTCCTAAGACCAAAACTGGTTTTGACAGTGTTTATGTAGTAGTGGATAGATTTAGCAAGATGAGTCATTTTATCCCTTACAAAACTACTCATGATGCTAGTTACATAGCTCATCTTTTCTTCAAGGAGGTAGTAAGGATCCATGGACTACCTTTGAGCATTGTTTCAGACAGGGATGTGAAGTTCATGAGTCACTTTTGGAAGACTCTATGGAGTAGATTGGGTACAAATCTATCATTTGGATCAGCTTACCATCCTCAGACTGATGGTCAAATAGAGGTGGTTAACAGGGTGCTAGGTAATCTTCTAAGGTGCTTAACTAAAGAATATGGACAGACATGGGATATGGTTATCTCCCAAGCTGAGTATGCTTATAATGACAGTGTCAACCGGACCACAGGGAAGAGTCCATTTGAGGTTGTGTATGGGATGCACCCAAGAGGCATATGTGAGCTCAGAGATCTTGGATCTATGGAGAATAGGAGTGGACGTGCAGAAGACTTCAGTCAGACCATGAAGGAGATTCAGGAGCAGGTCAAGAGGACAGTCACTGAGGCTACACAAAAATTGAAGGAGAAGGTAGATATGTCTAGGAAAGATGTGTAATTTCAAGTAGGGGACTATGTTATGGTCCACCTTAACAAGTCAAGGTTGTAGAAGGGAATGTCAACCAAGTTGCAGATGAAGAGAGTGGGTCCATGCAAGATATTGGCCAAGTATGGTTAGAATGCATACAAGGTGGAGTTACCTACCGATCTAGGAATCTCACCAGTATTCAATGTTGCTGATTTGATCAAGTATAAGGGGACAGTCAAGGATTTGGATCAAGACAGTAAGGAGATCTTCAAGGACATCAGCAACATGTCCTTACCTACTCAAGAAAAGCCTTGGGTAGAGAAGATCTTGGAGTCAAGGGTGAAGAAGGCCACAAGACACAAGGTGTACATGGAACACCTCATCAAGTGGAAGACCAAGCATGAATATGAGGCTACTTGGGTGGATAAAGCTGAATTCAAAAAGTAGGGCATTGGCATGTCCTTGATCTCTCCTTCCATTCCTTAGTGTTTGGGCTGAGAGGGGGAGAATGGTGTAGGAGCACCTAAGAAACACTAGGCCTTTTAGGAGTCTAGAAAGAAGTTCAAATTTTGTTGTGTTATCTTGAGGTCATGTTGACCATCTTGTGTGTGTTAGAGGTTTTTTTCACTCTAGGAAAGAAGTGGTGGAAAGTTGAATAAGTTTTGAAGCTCAGCTTGTTTTGTTTTCAAAAATGGACCAAGGTTGAAAAACATAGTGAGTTTTATAACCTTAGCCATTAGTTCTTCCATAGGTTTGACCAAAGAAACTTAACTATTTCTAGGGCCTATTTAAGGGGTATCTCGATCCTGGAGCAGGGTTGGAAGCTTTAATATTTTGGTGAAATCTTGTGTGATTGTAGGAAACAGCGTTCTGAGTTAAATTTCTGAATTATTGCATCTTGATAGACTTTAAATGGATTAGTTTTGCTACTGTTTGGATTGTAGAATGTAGTGTTGGTTGTTTACAAGCACTGTGTAAGATTTGATAGCTTCTTTGTTTAATTTGCAAGCATTTTTTGTAAATAGTTTAACTTTGCTCAATTTCTGGTTTGAACCAGACTATGTTTAGGAAATGGGGTGCTAGAGCACTTTCCCACCATACAAACTGTACGTCCCTTTGGGAGCAGTGCCTAGACACCATGGTTGTACATATGTTAGTTGGTAGGTTTTGTTTGAGTGCAGGAGTTGTTGGCAATGCCTTGCCCTAGGCGAGCTAGGCAGGGTCCGGCTAGGAAAGACCAGGAGTAAAAGTCACACAACTTGCAGAGGTGCTCAGATTTTGGAGAAAATATTTTTGGAGAATTTAGTTTGGGGTCTTGGCAAGGCCTTGTGATCAGGAGGAGGCTCCACCAATCCATTTGGTGTGAGAAAACTATAACAGTCTAAAATCAGTCTGGAAAAGCTTACAAACCCTAGCTTTTGGGCCAATTTTGTGAATGGGCAATGTACGGCCTGTACAGGCTCAAAACCCCAAGAATCTTTAAGGTGGGGGTATGGGAAACACAAACCCCAAAGGAAGAACCCTAGTCATTTGGAGGGTTTAGGGGAAAATTGCATTTTTCTCAGTTAAGAGGCCTAATTGGGGCTCTAGGCTTGTAGCCTTTTCTAACCCTAGGAAAGGGTTTGGTGGAAGTGATGGGGAATTGGAGACTTGTGACTGCATAAGCACTCTAAATGGGTTATCTTGAAGCTTTCACAACATTTTCACACCCCTGCAAGAACTCAAATGAAAGTTGAGAGAGTTTGGCCTTTAGGGAGGAATAAGGGTCAAGGGTGAGATAGTGGCAAGGCACCAAGATTGGCTTGGTAGAAAGAAGAGAGTTGATAGTGGGGTTGGCCAGTAGGACCAGGGGTATCTATACCTAAGATAGGACCCAAAGGATGAGGTGAAAGAGTCACCTAGGAGTTCTTAAGGACAAGGACTCAGAGCATGAGACAGTGAGTGTCCCATCCAACCTCTACCCCTCTATCAATACTAATGCCCTTCATGCTTAGCCTTAGCTCTATTGAAGCTACTCACCATCCATCACCACAAGCAACCCCCACACCACTAGTTTGTTATCCAAGCAAATCAATTGGGGCATAAACACCCATCCATTACCTACCCACCACCTTTATTAGCAACATCCCACCACCTAAGCACCACTTGCCTACCATTGAATTGAGGACCCCCTCTCTATTTGTAGTTTTAGATTTAAAGTCCAAATTCAAGAGGCCTTTTCTTGGCCATACAAAGGGATTTTCACAAGCAATTTTTTAAAAGTTTGATAAAATTTTGTGCTATTTGTAGTGATATAACTAGTTTGTTTTTAATGCTTGGTTTTTTAGAAAAAAAAAATTCTCATACTTAATGCTACACAATTCCTATTTTGAGACCTTTTAAGGGCAATAAATTACATGAAAGGACTTCGTAGTAGTATTATTCATTTTCTCTCATTATATTATAGAGTTGTATTTCTAACATTTGGTCCTTTTTTGGACCCTTTAGAAATCTAAAAAACATAGTCACACTAAATTATAAAGTGCCACACACACTACTTAATAACAGTGTCAAAATTGAGATGTTTGGGCAAGTTGTTAATGTATATGTACTCAACTTATAAGTGTCATTCCATGTGTTAGGTGATGGGTTAAAAGCTTGTCTAGTTTTTTATTGTTTTCAATCCATTCATCTTACCTAATCTTTACCACATTCCATCATTTATTCTTGATTTGTCACTATTAGTTTATATAAAATAAAAATGTTTAATATGTATTAGAGGAGTAAGATATACTTTATAGAGTGATTTTTGAAATATTAATTCATGTGGTTCTTTATGATTAAAACAAGGCAAATGGAGGCCTTCTACATCAATAGGGAACAACAACATATATTGGTTGAGAAGATGTTGTAGTTGTTATGTTTTAGTTTTGTAATTTTACAGTGTCATCATAGTTATCTAATTATAGTATGATGTTGTAACAATATATTTAAAAATTAAGGTTTAATCTATTATGATTTCTCATAGAAGGGTGATGGTGAGAGGCGGGAATGGGAGAGGAGGTGCAGGTTTCAAATCTTCAAAGGAGGAGGATGATGAAGAAGGGGATGCAAAGGACACAGATGGGGAGTTGATTGTTTTAGTGGCGGTTGCTCAGCTTATGGTTGTGCTATTGGAGGTTTACAGTTGGTCGGTCTGTGTTGTCTGCAAGTGTTGGAGTTGTTGATTAGGAGGCTGCAACATTTTCTTTGATATTGTTGGAGTTGTTTGATGTTGGTGATGTGGGGGTTTTTACCCTTGTTTGAGACCATGTTTTCTTGCAGGTTTTTTGGGGCAACTCGTGTGGCATTTGATGTTTTTTCTTTAGTTGTTGCTTTCTTGCTGACGTTGTTGATTGTTGTTGTTGGGCAGTTGGTGGAAGTTGTGTTGTCAGTTGTGCCTAACAACTTATTATTTCTATTCTGGAGCATTATTTTCTTGTTGCTTGTGGTTTATCTTAGGCTCTAGTCGACGTGTTGGGGCAGTTGGTGTGCTTCTCTTTCTAGCTTTCTCCTTGTCTCTCCCTTGCTTGGGTTCTCCTTGCCCTCAAGGTGTGCCTTCTCTGCTGGGGATTGTTTTACCCTGTGTTGTTTTGGCTCCTTTCTTTGTTGTGGCATTTTGGTTGATGTTACATGGAGTTCTAGCAGTAGTTTACTGTTGTTTATCTTTCGTGTGAACTCTCTTGGTGTGTGCTTCAGGTCTCTTGTTGGGATTTTGTCTATGGAGTGGCCTTTTTATGGCTCTAGCTAACATGTTGAGGTTGATGGTGTGCTTGTTTGTGTGGTTTGCTCCTTGATTTTTTCCTATGTGGTTTACCCTTGCTATTTTTCCTTATGGATTTTGGTGGCTAATGATCAATGGATGGTCTACTTATTGGAAGTTAGGCTGATTTATATTTGCTTAATGTTTCTTAGTGGTTCCTTGAAGGTTCTCCATGTTGCTCTTCTTGAGCTTATTTTGGAAGGGTTGTTCTCTGTTTTGGATGGGTTGTGCTTATTTATGCCCCTGTTGTTCAAGGTGATGTTGGAAGCATTTGGATTGTTGTGTTTGCCACATGATGGTATGACTCCTTGTTTTGTTGAAGCATTGGATTTCTCCTTAGATCTTATTGAGGTGGAGTTGGGGGTTGAAATTTTCTAGTTTCCTCAGTTGTTGATCCTTTTGAGGTGAACACTTCTCCTTTGGAGGTAGAGGTTGAGGTTGCCAGAGTTTTCAAGTTATGGTGGAAAAGCTATTCGTGACATCCTCTCCATTAGAGGGGAGCTCTCTCCTTTTGCGGTGGAGATTGAGTTCACTTTCTGGTTTGACAAATTGTTGGGTTTTCGGTCCTTGAAAAAACCTGATTGCTTTTGGTGTCATTGATCTTCTAAGTAGGTCAAGTCCTAGTTGTAAAGGGTTTTAAGGTCCCTTCAAAACCTGTTTGTTGTAGCTTGAGTTGATTTGAATATTTTTGAATGGTTGTTGCTATTGGGCTATGATTGGTATGTTGATTATCTTTCTTGAAACTTCTTTTCCTTGTAAAGGGTTTTAGGTCCCTTCAAAACCTTCTTGTAATGGGTTTCGAGTCCCATCAAAACCTATTTTTCCTTAATTAAAAACAATAGATTTGAAAAGAGTGGCTATAGGCCAAACTCTTTGTTATTTGTATTTCAACTTTATGTCATAAGACAATTGCCTCTCATATATTTTAAGATAGGTTGTTAGCCAAATGTAGACTATATAAGTTATAGTTTGCATACTATAGATATAGGTAGTGTGGTTTTTTTCCAAAACTTGATAGTTAGTATGATTTCTTCAAGAAATCTATGACAACTTTGTTTCTTCATTAAAAATTGAGGGGAGGGCCACTCTTAGGAAGTCAATGAATGTATTTAGTTTATTATTTTTTCCTATAAGTATGCAAGATAAGATTATAGGTTGTGCATCAGATTGATTTTATAAATAGTTAGACTAATTTGTGTTTGTTTTGGACTAATAATAGGAGTCTAGTTCTTTCAAGTTTCAAATATGAATTTAAATCAATACATTTCTTGATTTGGATTGATAACTATGAATTAATCTCAACACTTTATTCTCAGTTATTTAAATAGTAGTTCATGTAGTCATAATGCATTTTATATATATACTTGGACTATAGCCAAAAAAATTATTCTTGTCGCCATAGTAGACTAGAACCTATTTTACAAAAGGATTTTTAGTATTTTTAATTACATTGTGAAGTAGATTGTATTTCATTATAGTATTTTTAATTACATTGTGAACTTATTAAGAAAGTCTCAAATGTTCTAATGCCGTGGAGACATCTCTAGATGCTTCTTTGTTAAGAATACAGTGTTGCACACCTTGTATACGAAATGAATTATTTAATTATTTAAAATAAATATTTATTTGTGGTGCATCTTAGGTGGTGTGTTTAGCCATATTAAATATTTATTTAGGTTAGTTGTAAAAGTATATGTAATATTGTTAGATATTTTGTGTGTGGGTTACACATGAGAAAAATATTTAATATTTGGGAAACTTAGTACCAAAAAGTAAATATGGGGTCAATGGTTTGTGTACTCGTGATTTTGAGGAACATGGTTTTATCTTTCCACTTGGTTGCTTGATCCGAGCTTTATTATATAAAAGAAAGCACATTTTTAGTGGTTGAAGTTTGATGGCTAGGTTTTTAGTTGTTTGGATTGGTTGTCATTTATTGATCTTTCTTCTAAAGAGTGTACATGTGAAGAATGGCATGGGATGTGTGGATACATGCTTCAACACGTGGAGGATGCATTGAATGAGCTTGATGTTTTAGAATTATTCATGGAGACGCAGTAAGTGTATTATAATATTTCCATTACTAAATAATGCATTGAGTGTGGATATTTTTTGGAGGTTGGGTTTTCTATCTTAGGTATTTTCCCAGGGTATATCTTGTGTTATCTTGTGGTATGTCTTGATCTTTGCATATGTTTATTATGTAAGCTTGTATATATGATTTTCTCTCATGGGGTTATGTGGGAAATGGTTTGATCAACTTGTATTATTTTCCTCATTTTTCTCCTTCTACACCTCAGTATTGATAACTATTCTACTACCTCCACCCACTACATTGAAAAAGATCTCAACTTCTCCACATGTTACTATACAAATTCTTTTCAATGAGTTTACATTTATATTCTTAGTCATTGAGATATCTACATATCAAACATATATCAGTTACTTGTAGAATCTCACATTCTAGACATTGATGAAAATATTAAGGACATATGTCTTCTCCTTGATGACATCTCACACCAAGTCACGTCTTTTATTATAGATCCTCTTGTTCCCTCTTCATTACATTATGGTCCTATCTTAACACATCAATTTAGGTATTGCATTTATATGGTCACCATTCTTGAATCATGTATGACACATTCAGTATCAACATTGAGACACATAAAGCAATTTCTAGAACCATTCATTCTCATTCCTTCCTTAATTTTCACCAATCGAGTGGGAATTCAATGGTTTGATAGCTCAAGATTTCTTTCTTTTGAAGGGAAGATGTATCATTTGTTCTTGAGGGACCTCCTATAGCATTCAACATTCAATATTCTATCTTGAGTTTCACTCTCTTCTTTTTGTAGGCACACATGGGCCTTGTCTTGCAGGGATTTTAGGACAATATTACTTCTAGGGGGCTATCTTTTCATATTCATACCTCAATTGGGATGGATTTTTGTTTTTTGGTTTCTTCATTTTATACTTTTAGGGGTACACTCTCTTTGTACATCGGGGTTCTTTTATATTGTACATGGGTAAACCTAAGTTGGCTTGTCTTGTCAGACCCATTTCTTCATCACCTTAGTTGCACGTAAAGGGGGTGTTGGTGTAATTAATAATTACAATTTACATTAATTTTACTTAGGTAATTTATTTTTATTACTTGGGTAAGATAGGATAATGAGTTTATATATTCTTAGCTATTTATGGGATTATGTGTTTTCCTAAACTTAGAGTTCATCTTCTTGTTTTGTAAATTTTACCTCTTTCTCGCTCTTATTAGATTTGAAAACTATGATTCTATATATTGTAGGTCTCTCTTTCCATTTAAAACTCTTGAATACATATATTTTTAATCTTATATGTCTACATATTGAATTTATTATCATTATGTTGTTCTTGGGTAGATATAGTATTGCATAATTTCTTTATTAAATATAATATTTTTTAATTAAGGATTTTAGATATAATGTTTAGAATTCTTGAGGAAGAGAAGGAATCTTATCAAAAATTTGATTTGATCAAGTTTAGGAACTAGTAAAATATATTTAAGATATGTCTCTCAAATTATTAGATGTGTAAGGTGTGAATTCATTCTAAGGAGTTTGGAGTGCATTCTAGAACTAATTTCACACTGACAACTAATAATCAAATTGATTTTTCTAGATAAAAATGGTTTTCTTAATGTAAGAACATATTTCTAGCCAATTTTGGACTTTGATCATCATAATAAAGTCTTATTAGCTAATAAGCTCTATGGAAGATGGATACTATTTAAATATATTAATGTAGTAGATAAAAGTGAATTTCTTAAATGCATCGTCATAGAATTTAATTGGTTTTCTTTGGTGCACTTATTGATCCAAAACTTGAATGCAATACCATATGATTTTATAGCATTCATTATAGAACATTCTTACTTTGATTTATAAATCATTGTACGTACTCACCTAGACTACACATATAATTATATGCAATGGACTAATCTACAACCATAATCCAATCTCTTTATTTTCAAATACAAATTTAACTACTTCCTATTTAGAATTACCCAAAATATGATCTTTATCTATTTTTCAATGTGACAAAAGTTTCAAATTGCATGTTTAAGGCTTGTATTTAAAGGTATCACCCTAGTTTATTGAAATCATAGATCAATCTAGGATAACACATCAAAGCATATCAATAATTCTCAATCACTATCTTAGAAATATGAGGATACTTGGTGCTCCAATGATGAGGTGGAGGATTTCTCTTAAGGATCCTAAGAAATTTATTCTATCATATCAATAGGTGACATTCTTTTGAGGTCAACTTGTTAAGAGACTCCCTTCAGGGAAGTGGGAGATTTTGATCACATAATTGAGACTATTCATATTTTGACTCTTTAAAAGGATTTCATGGGGAAATTTCCCTCCCATCTAATAAGAGACAAAGAACACAATAATATTTAATATATTCGAGCCCCATTACAGATGAGGTTGAGAGGCACAAGTGACAATATAGAAAGGAAATCAACTATCCCATACCTATCATGACTTGTATAGGGTTAGACATAATGCACATGGGTGGCTAATTTTCTTAATATCATTATGGGGTGTATTTTAGAGAATGTGACTCCCTATTAGAGGGCATGTCAATTTCAATATCATATAGTTCCACATCTAAAGTGATGGGGAGATCTAGCCCACTTTTCTACAAATTTTACCAAGGTTCTAAATTGATGAAATAAATATGATTGTAGATCCCTACCTATTGATGGTGAATTTTCAACTACAAGTATTAGGAATAAAGTGACCTATTAAATTTCTCTATATTGCACAACCAACTCTCCTATATGAATGAATGTTGGTGAGGCAACCTCAATTCATGTTATGTAAACCTTCCTGCAATTAAATAACATTAGCTAACATCTATGGCTAGTGAGCATTCAGTGCATACAATAGTTTGCTTTAATCTATGAAAGGTATCATGTTATAATTACTGAGATCAATGTTCTCTATAAAAAAAATCTTGCAATTGAAGAAAATATAATTACTTCTAAAACTAAGAGAATGGAGTGGTGCTAGGTTGAGCGTTCGACACAAGAGTGGCAAGGGCATAAATTAAGGATAGTCCCATGGAAGGAAACAATATCTAATTGAAATTGACCATATCAGAGGGTAAGGATGAGGGTTCATCTAGTAATAACTCATCACTTATGTATCTAAGGTAGACACTTTTATACTTCATGATGGTAAGTGAATAACTATTTTGAAAAGGAAAAAGATAAATATTTAAGAAAGAAGGCCACTTATCAAGATTTGGGAATTGGAGCTACTTAAGAGAGATCTATCATAGTAAATCAAGCCAAGGATAGAAAGAGGAGGAAGTGGTCTCAATTTTTTGAGAAGGAATGGGAACATGGGGACCAACACTAGACAAAAAAGGGGAAGTATCTATCTTTTTAAGAGGGAAAATAAGGACACAATGTTACGAGACTAATGTAAATGGAGAACCTTAAGATGGATGGCTTTGATCATAGGAGAATTTACATTAGGAAGGAAGAAGGAAAAAATTAAAGGGGATAAAGGATTACATTTTTTACAAAATTTACGCAATGGGAGAGATATTTTAGTACCTACATATTAGGACATTTGTGAGCATGCGGTAATTATTATGGTAGCAAAATTGATAAAGTGAGTCTTCAGCCATAAATCACTTTGTTCTTCTTGCAACCCTTGTCCCTCAACTACCTTATCATATCTCACTCAATCCTACATGTCCTGGGCCATTTCTTGAGGATAGTGATCAATCCTTCAAAACTAAAGAATGATTCCTTACACTTCCAAGGATTTAATTCACTCACTATTTTGAGGCTTCAACCTCATAGGTTGGAGTTTGAATAAGTTGTGGGCTCCCTAGAATCATCTCGACCATGTTTAGCAGATAATTAGGCTCATAGTGTTGTTGTTCAAAGGAGTTCCAAGCACCTAGACACATTTGCATCTGTAGTAACCACTATTTTAATCCCACAAATCTTGAATTTACCGAGCCAAAGCCATTAGTTATCGCCAAAAATTGTGATTCATAGGTCAAAACCCCCAAGTTTCAAATTAAAATCATCTCTCTATGATTCAGTTTTACACTAAAATTAAAATCATCTCTCTATGATTCAATACTGTACATACATCACAAATACCATTCGTTTACTTTTAAATTTACTTAAAAAATCTCAAACCCAGGTGTTATTTTGAAAATCACCATCTTCCAAGTCAATAGCATGGGTTTTTGTGGGTTTAATTAGTAAAATAAATAATTTTTCAGGTGAAATATTGTAACCATATTGTTGAAATCACACATTTATTTCGTGTTAAAATTAATTTAAAACCACACATATAACCCTCAAAACCGCACATTGCCAGCAAAAATAAATATCAAACTTGCAGTTTATCCATTGAACTTTGCATATATATTTACAAAAACTACTTTCAAACCTTGATATCTACTCCAAATGACATCACATGGAATACCTTCATAGACTATCATTGCAAGGTTGGACAACATGAGCATGTAATGCACATATTTTAGGTCATGCAGGAATATGGGCGTTCTCTTGGTGCAATAGGGACAATGGAACCAAATCAAATCCACTCTCAGTAAAATGCAAAGTGAGGGTTTGCTACCTAAAATTCTCTACTTTAACATTCTCCATAAATTTGAAGAAATTCAAATGTGTTGTAGTAAAAATGAAAATGGAAAATAAAAGAAACTCTACTCAGGAATCACCATGGCTACTATGGCCATTGCTAGGCTACTCACAATTGCAATGGCATGTGATTGCTTCTGCTCCTCATTCATAATGCTATTGTCCATTAGCACCACCACTGCCCTCTTTAACTTGGTCTTATAAGGACTGCAAATTGATAGACCTGGCCCTTGTTTTGGCCTTTTTATGCACCACATTTGTTGACGAGTAAAAATGAAGTTGCAACAATGGATGAGCTCAGTGATAATGAAGGTATCAAAATAAAATTAGACTCTTTAATGATGATTAGCAGATCCTTAACACATAAAAGTATAGAGTTAATTGGAGGACATAGAAAATTTCTTGATTCAATCCTTTGAAAATGCATCAAAGGATTGCTGAAATGCGAGCTTTGGAACACAGTATGGACAACCACCAAAAGATAGAGTAAGGGATTTTTTTTGTTATATGGACAACCATCAGTAGGCATGTATGCAAAATATGGAAGAACAAACAAGGCACGTGAACTATTATTATAATGCCACCTCCAACTACCATGAGCTAGGTGTCTGCTAGTTTTGCTTATTTTTAAATATATAAATTCTTCATCTTCCCAACAAAAAAAAAGACAAAAGCCAATGGCACACAATTTTGATCTACTACTTTTTAAAGTAATTTTCAATGGCATGCAGTTTTGCAAGATTCAATCACAAATTGATGTATAGAATTAGTTTATTTGGCATTGGATGCATTACTTGCCATTACAAAAGCTATTGCACGAAGGTTTGAACAAATGTCACACAACACGGTATTATTTAAATTTTAAATTCGTATATGAAGTCATATTTCCCAAGACTCCCATGAATTGTTTAAGTATGCAATTACAAAAGTTAATTTATCTTTTTTACTATGTAATTGATATAGTTTAATTTTTAATATATATTTTAATTTAAAACAAAAAACTTATTTATAAAAAGTTTTTTTTTTTGGTCGATTAACGATATGTTAAAAAGTGAAAAAGTTTTTTTTTTTATATATTTATATTTTATATTAACAAATGTTTAGAGTTCATATATTGAATGTTACCTTTCATTTATTTTTAACTATGATTTTACTTATGATTTTAATTTTTTTAATTCAATTTATTTAAGAATTTATGTTCAATTTTATAATAATTATTTACTAGCACTTGCACCCAATGGGGGTTCAAGGGAGACGCCGATAGGAAAATGAACAAGAAGCATCAATGAATTGTTTTAATACACAGGTGGTGGGAGTAAAATATATCTGTATGGAGATATGCACTGTACAATACAAGCAGGTACAATCTTTTGTTGGGTTTGTTCTCTATAAACAACTAAATCCCTTTGAACAATTTATAGCAAGTTTGCACAAGTCAAATTTACACAAGAGCATCTATATGTCTTTTTAAAAGACATGCAATGTCTAAGAAGTGAAAGACAATGCTAATTAGATTTCCTTGAACAAGCACTGACATAGAAGATTGCCAGTAGTGATTGACCACCTGCAAAAGCCAAAATTGTGTAGTTGATTAGTTTTAGTATTGATACACTATTCAAAGAGGGGACAATAAAAAATGTATAACTTTGAGAGAGTGTGTAATTAATTGTACATACCTAAGCATGTTGTTGTGAGAGCAAGTGCAAGCGAGCTTCTTCTTTCTTCCTGATAATGTTGTATGGATTTTTTTTCATTTTGGAGTAGCGATCAAAAGAGAATGCGGGCTCTATGCGAAGGCCACTTATGGATTTGACTCTGGAAATGGCTGTAAATGTAAGGCCTTGTCTTTCAGTTGTACCAATATTGATTGTGGCTTTATTTAGTGTAAGGCCTTGCGATTTGTGTATAGTGATAGCCCATGCCATGGCTAGTGGTATCTGTCTACGGTTGCCACGTGTCACTGGTTGTATTGGTATAGTTTTTGGGTCTGTTTCATCCCACGGTGGACCAGTGTAGTTATCGAATGTGACTGTAACATATGCAGGCAATGCAGGTGGTTTTGATCCAGTAAGATATACAATATCTTTGACTTGACCAAGCGATCCATTTACTAGTCCAGCTTGGATCCATAGGTTTGTTGTAAGCATGACACATTGACACTTGTTTAGTAATACCTCTTGGGGAAGTTGCTTGTCACTATGATCAACACCTAGTTTAGATTGTGTATTTTCTGCACGACTTAGTGCAATAGGCACATTAAGTAGTTTCAACATTTTTTTGTTGTGCAATGTTACCAACTCATTTGTAGCAAATAAGTGTATTGATTGGTTAAAATCTTCTTGTTCAGTATTTGTTAGTTGCTTGTTGGTACGAGTCATCAATAAGTCCCAATCATGTTTTGTTGGTTCTGCATTGTGAATGTTTTGTAATGTTTGATGGAATTGTATTTGAATTGGATCATCACCTTCTTGTCTAAACATTGTTTGTAATGTAACAACTGTATTAAATTTGTGCCATAGGTTTCTTGCAGTTGTGTGTGATGCATAGATAGGTTTATCCATAACAAGTGGGAGTTGTGCAAGGTCTCCTACAAGAATTATAGACATGCCACCAAAGCAAGTTTGTTGTTGATGGGGGAATGCTTCACGTAACCTACTATCAATTTTCAATAGAAGTTTTGGCCCAATGAAGCTCATCTCATCAATGAGAATGTATTGTATATTTTTCATGTCTTCCTGGAATGTTGTTAATGCTTGTCCTTGTAATGGTTTTATTTCTCTAATTGGAATCTTGAGGGTTGCATGTATAGTTGAGGCATGTATATTAAATGCTGCAATTCCTGTTGGAGCAAGAACAAGGAGGGGGTTTACTCTTGTTGGTATGCAAGTTTGTAGTGCATTTCTTATGCAATGAATTAGATAGGATTTGCTAGTGCCATCAGTTCCTTGTATGACCATATGTAATGGTTGGTTAGAGCATTTCTCCATTGAGTGGTTTGTTATTATAGTCAGTGCTAGTTGCTGTTGGGGTGATAATGTATAGTTGTGGTGGTTCATATTTGAAGGGGAATGCAAATCTTGTTGAGACATCTTGTTTGTGTGCAAAAATTGAATAGCAACATCATGTAGATTTGTAGGGACATTATGATTTTCCCAATTGTGATTGTTATCAAAATCACGTCGACCTAGCATATCAAGTTCATTCAAGTTTAGATTATTAGTGAGGCCCAATTGAGATAATAACTCCCATTCATTCATTTCTACATTTTCTTGTTGATCCATATCATCTTCAGAAGAATTTTTGTCTTCAAGAACATTTTCAGTATGTTCAGTGCGATTAACATGCCATGGATTGTATTTTTGTGTATTCATTTGCTTCATCTTGATGGTGTTTTCTCGCGATAGCAACAACTCGACATAATGCAATATTCTATCTTCTTTGAAAGGTTATTTTCAATAATAAATCAATGAAAATCAAATTCTTACAGTTCTCGTGTGTCGTCATGATAATGCATGTAAACACCTTCATAATTCGCGTGAAAATGTTGTAATCACAAAGGGACCTTTACTACAAGAACTCTAGATTATCTATAATTTATCGATTTTGCGATATAATGATCTCTAATCCTAAATCTAACCAAATGATGAAGAAATAGCAAAAGATAAGGGTGCAAAGGTATGATAAAGTCTAAACTATTCCTAGAATGAGCAATGCAAATGATAGATATCTGGAATGGACTAATCTCAAATAACCAATTCTTGATCAACCCACAATGCAATATCACAAGAATGGTGCAATCTTCTAAGGTATATGAATTTTCAAATCATAGACATTCATCCATAATCGAACTTGAGCACGTGTAAATATATGGTCCAAAGCTGACTTTAATGTAAAATTTCTACTACAATCGATAGTTACCGAGTATAGACTGTGGATTGCTACAAACATTCCAAATATGAAATCATAAACATCATTCATCGATCAAAAATCCACTTAATTCTAAATATTAAACTCTTAAATCTCGCCAATTTGAAAGATAAACAATAGGAACCATGCAAGATAAGATAACACAAGAAATTCCACCAGAAAACCACAATGTCTTCAATTGCATTAAATCATCAAAAGATTGCAACAATTCCACCTGCTCTAATACAGTATTTCTCTAGTTTCCAAGAAACAATACTACTTTTACTGCAAAATACTCTAACTCCTGCTCTTACTTATCTCTATTACTGTCTAGCTAACTCTTTACAATGAGGCAAGAATGCCCTTTATAGCAAATCCCAAGATATGTTGGCCTAGCCAAACATTTAAAAAATAAGAATACCCGCCCAAAAACAAGTCAGCCTTAGGAAAACAAAATAAGACACACATTAACTGCCATCTATCATCAAGGTCGGCCTTGACACAGTCCCCAATGTAGCCCAGTCCAATGCATGCCCTATGATAATAAGGAAGCACAAATATCAAAATAGGCATTTAAGCACCACCTCCCTTATCCTTGCTCTGAGCCGATGAACATTGAACCCTCAAGAATGTCCCATCCAACTCAGTGATAGGTGGAAAAGGCAAGATCCTGAGTCTGCACTCTATGGAACCAATCTCCTCTAACTGTTCAACAGTCTTATCCCAATCCTCTTTGTTGGCCTGGTACTTATCTATTATTGCCAAGTAGGTGGTTGCATCATCAAATTGGTGTCTAGTCACAACACTCTCAGCATCCGGAGCATAAAATTCATGCCACCACTCTCTTAGCTATTCTAGGCTCAAATATTTGGAAGCAATTTTCCTCCTTCCGGTCATGACCTCGAAGAATGCGATGCAGCCCTCATAGACACCGGTTAAATCATTATCAATTGATTTCTTTCACTTCTGAATCCTTTTCATGGCCTTATGCCAAATTTACAGGGCCTCAAACCATTCCCATGGCTCATTCACCCTAGAAGAAGGAAGAATCCCATCCACAACCAGTTGTTCCTTACCATGATCCATGATAATCTTGGATTTCTGCAGCAAGAGATCAATGTCTTCCTTATCTCAGGACAACACACTCTCCAACAGTTCCTTGGCTCGGACTGCATCCTTCCCAACTGACAGGATGTCCTTGATTGCATTATCTCCTTTCATTTGCACATCCTTTAGCCAATCCATTGTAGCTTGAGCAGTAGCCTTCATTTTCTCAATCTCAGAAATAGTTTCCTTAGGCAAGAAGCCAAGAGTGGCAGAAGAAGAGGGGTGAAGAGATTGCAATGGTTTCATTACCTCCTCCAAGCATTTTCTAAGTCTTTCATTTTCTTTCCTCAACTCATGTTTGGTTTGGGTCTCCTTTCTCAATCTGCCAATGATCACTGCACTGGACCCTTCATACTCCTCTATGTCCTGCTCCATGGATGCCGGTCCAAGGTTGATCATTTGCACACTATAATCTTGACTAGTGACTTCTTCCCTAGTCTTGTCTACAGCAGGGGTGGCAATGTGGATGACTCAATTATTTGCCTCATCTCTCTCCACCTTTGAGACTACTTTGGCTGCCTTCTTCTTCTTCCCTTTTCCAATTTTAGATAGCATTTCATCCCAATCTAAGGGAGTGTCTTCGATTACCACCTACTTCTTCCTTGTAATCTCCCTTTCAAGCCAGTCCGGGGCTGCTAGCTCTACCCGTATTTCTTCTATTTTTGCTTCCTCCTATTATTTCTTCAGTGTTTTATCCTTTTCTTTCTCAGGAAATTTCTCATCTTTGTCACCCAACTCGGGTTCATCTTCTTGTTGCACGGGTGATGGGGTTTTAACAGGAATGTCTTCCTCTTGCTCAGGCGATCTGTTTCCCCTGCCATTTTCTGGAGAATCCTCATACATCAAAAGAGGAGAGGGATGCTTTCCTACTTCTTTGGCCTCAAGCCCAGCTGCTTCACCAAAGAGTGCCCCTTCCTTGAATGGTTCTGCTTCTTCACTAGTCTCATGCTCCTCAAGGGTCTCTTGCTCATGCACACTTGGTGGAGGAGAAGCAACCTTGGGTGGCTCTGTGACAGGTGACTTTGGCGGAAGATCCATCTTTTGTACAGTGTCCTTTGGAGAGGGAGTCCTAGATCTCCTCATATAAACTTTGGTTTTCTCTCCTCCTGAACTTTCTACATCTACAATCGGATTCTCATCCTTTGAGGAAACTTGACCTTTCTTCTTTGAAGTCCTAGTTGCTCTTGTTTTCTTCAGTGGTGGAGGAACATCTTCCTCTTCTGCCTTTTCCAAATCCTCCTCATCAGAGGACGTACCAATCTTCAGAGTCCGCCATCTCCTCTTTCCTTTTGGCCTCCTCTTTGGTTCAGGCTCACTTTCCTTGGGACCTCTAATCTTTATCTTGAAAGGAGAGCTCTTTAACATTTTCCCTTTGGGATCATCTTCCCCGGATTCCTCTGAAGTAGACATGGGATTGAGGTCTCCCATCAGATTGAAGGTACAAGTCACCTTCTCACTCTCCAACTCCCAAATTTTGTGTTTCAACCAAGAAGAGGTGAATTTCATGACTGGAGCCATTAGGTCTTCCAATTCTATAACCTCATCATCATTCCAGCTAATATCTCCAATTGACTTGTCCTTCACAGCTTCATAGGAATGATCCTGCACCAGGTTTCCATCATCTTCTAGTTGATCCGGGATCAACTTGACATTGTATTGTCTGATTGCCTCCACAGGGAGCTTGGAGTACCTCTTCTTTCTTGCTTCAAGGTCATATTTAATGTTAGCCCAATAGTCCTCTAGGTCATCTTTGTGCCGGTATTCCCTAGTGGCTTTCTTCTGTGCCTCTCCTGTGATATCGAAGTTCATCCTTTTGGAGTGGAAGGAGAAACCATACGATGCCAATTCTTCTCCTGCAGTGTGTGCTGATTGGATGGAAGGACACATTTCTGCCACACCAATTCCGAGAGGGAAATCTCCACCAAAGCTTGTCTTATGCTTTTCTTTCTTCACAATGGCATCAAACTCACAAATTTGCCTCACAACCTCTAACAAAACAATGTGGTCAGTAGGATACCGAGGTAACCTATATGGAGCAACCGAACATCCATCAATTCTAAGGTAGGTGAAGGTGGGGAATTGAATGAACTAGGCCCCATAATTCTTTATCATCCCTTTGGCCCCATTTGACAATCTCATATGCTCAGCATTCTGGAGCATCCTGGTGATATGCATCGTGAAGGAATCATTGGCTCTTCTGTAGTTCTTGTGTCCTAGGTGTAGTTTCGGATAGACCTCGTAGACAATATCTTGTCCAAGTGTCCCTCGTGGATTCAAACCCTTGTATGGGTAAAATCTGGCTAACACATACATGACATAAGAGGACATAGTGAACCTCTTAGTCTCCAGAACATTCCTCAGCTGTTTGTCAATTTCAGCACTAATAAGCCCTGCCCAGTGATAGTTAGTTCCTTGCTCAACCTTGGTGATCACGTGGACCATCCAACTCTCTAGCACCCCGACAATCTTCAAACCAGCTACCTTGCTCAAAAATGTTATTGCATCATAGATGTCTGACCTGAATTTAACTCTGTGCAACTGCTTAGGCAATTTAGAATGGTGGGACTTTGGTTTCTCTAACCATGAATTGATTATCTGTTGAGCCTTGACTGGCTCATTCTCATAGTATGTTTTAGCCGTGTCTATGTTCAGAGCACACACAAAAGACAAGTCTGGCATGTCGAAGGCTTGGGCAATAGAGACATGACTGAAGTTGGCCAAGACTCTTCCCTCAGTACTGACAACCCTTTGTGTGTCGAAGTTGTATTGCCTAGCACATTCCAGAATCAACTCATAACATTGGATCGCTGGAGGAAACCCAACCACATGCACAAGTCTAGACTTCATAATTCCATTCCTTAAGGCTGAAAAATCCTTCTCAGCTGTCCTCTACTTAAACTCTTCATACCTCCAAGCTCCCACATTAGTATCAGACACTTCGGACCATACAGAGGATATCCTGCTCTCAGGGAGCTGACTCCTGATATCCAATCTTAGTCTCTCTGCCTCAGAAATGGATGACCCCTTCGTGCCACCCTTATATTTTCTGGCAGTAGCCTTGCTTGATTCGGCCTGCACTCACAAAAGACATCATTAGTATTCAATTATTATACCTATTCCAACCAAAGTTTAGCATAAAATTAGATAAAGCAATTAAAATCCATAAGAAATCGCCAATTCTTGAAGATATGGAAAAATGAGACAGTCCGGGAAAATCATGTCAACCGGGAAAATCCAATCAGGGCGAAATTTCAGAGAAATCCGACCTAGACGGATTCCTACTGCCAAGACATCCTTAGTCAAATAAATCATTAATTCAGCCAAAAGACCATTAGATTATCATGAAACTCATTCTTAGCAAGAAGAAATTGGCAATTAGCATTCACTTCCATTATTCCTATCTTCAAAAAATCAAAAAGGATAAAGCCAGACAGGAAAACCAAAAAAATCCGGATGGGACGGATTTTTGCAGACAACTCGAAATGTTACGGGAATTACAACACTCTGCGGAAAAAGCCTAAACCGGGAAAATCCGGGTGCACAAAAATTCTGCGGACACCACGGGGACCCAATGAACGATGACACGCAAACTAGAGATTGGATGATTATGCAAAGTTCTCCCCCTAGATTCTAATGGTCCCAAAATCGACGCTACCTAGCAGGGCTCAGAATGTACATGATTTTAGGTTTTCAATGTTTCAAATGATGAATTCCCATGGTAGAACGATGATGCCCTAATTTTGATGAACCTCCCACCATGAAAACTAGGGAAAACTTCAAGGTTTAAAATATCAACTAATGATTAACCTAAAGCACCTGGAATCCTCACAAGGCAAAGATCAGCATAACGCAAGGGGAAGATTGACAAGTCATCACCAATCCATTATTCTGGGCTGAGCACCAAGGAAACCCTAACCTCGCAGATGGAAAATTTCACACTAAGAGGGTGAGAAATCTAACCCAAAACCCCCTCCAGACAGACACACGCACCGTCTAATGGATAAATACAAGCACAGGAGACAAGGCCTTGGTGTGTATTTAAGTCCAACCCTAATTCGAAATAAACTCATGATCAAGCAAAGGCCGACCTGGACCAGCTACCAACCAACTTGGAAAGATTTAATCAAGACACAACAAAGGGAAGGATCAGAGGCAACCTACCATGGATTAATGCTGGTAATATCTGAACTCAAAGAAGTAATTGCGACACGAACACGCCCAGGCACTGAAATCCAGATACTGGCACTCGAACAATCCTTACGCACACGAATCAAGATCAATCTTCGCAACTCAAATGGAAAACACTTAATCGCTAGAGCAAAAGCAAGTGAGTAAATGAAATCAAAATGACCCTTAAAATGTTTCAAATCCACCCACATACTCGTCTAAGCAAAGGTACCTCGGTCATTAATGAACAACAAGACACTTCTGACAAAACTGGAAACCCGAGCTCAAAACAAAATTTTGGGAAATTCCAAGATACGCAGAAACACTGATTTCGCGGAAATGTAGAAACCGGGGAAATGATGAAGTTCGGGATTTTAGTGCAGACCGGGAAAATCTGCCAAAACTGGAAAATCCCGGGGTCAAGCAAAAACCCGGATTCAGAGAATCCAGCCAGAAATAGACAAGGGGCCAGGGCCCGGGAAAATCCGCCAGAGCCAGAAAATCCCGGAGTTAGGTGAAAACCCGGATTTTGCTTAAAACTCAATTTTAGCCTACTCAAGCCTCAAGGAACGATCAAAGCTAGAAAAACTAACATGCCAAGACCTCAAAAGATAAGTTCAATAAAACCAAAGGTCAAAAGACACCAGAAAATAGGGTCCCTACTCCAGTGGGGCGTGGTGCAAAACCGCACAATACTTCCAATGGTTGATGATTTCTTCTTTGGTAAGGCCTATATCTTCATTTATTTTTTGGAAAGGTTTATACAAAAGCAACTCACTCCAACAGAAGGTTTCAAAGTTTTATGAGTCTTCTTTTGGAATGGTATGGAAATGCGGAAACACCTGCACAATTGCTTGTTCTTTTCTATTCAGCCATTTGCATCCTTTTGAGAAGTGGAAAATGTGAAGGATTGGATGATTCAATTAGTGATACATTTTCTATGTGACATGGCTGGTTCATGTAGGATTGTATATAGTTAGACAATATCTCACCACCATCGCTTGTTTTTTTTAGGCGGTGGAACACTTTCTGGCCTACATTTAATGACACAAAATTGTCATTGCAAACAACAAGGGGTAATTTTTGTAGCATATGGCATGTTTCTTGGGCTCCTATATCTCATTCAGCAACAATCTTGGCCATGAACTTTTGATATGCTTTCAATGCCTGATCTTCCAATCTTTCATTTGAAGCTATTCTTTCCAACATAGCAACACAACTTTCTGATTTTCTTTCAGCTTTAGATGCATACTTGGCAATATATTTGAGTACAAAAAGGTGTGAGATGATGGGCTGGCAATCTATATTAGCTCTCCATATAGAGAGCATCTCTGCATTATGAATGTTTAGCCTGTCATCATTTCTCGATGGTTGTAAGATTTGTTTCCAGATCCATCATATGATAAAGTGGATTCCTTGCATTCTTTCCATGGAGCTTTGTATCTGCATTCTACATGATGCCCTTTTTTGCGCAGGCATGTGCGCTCTGTGCATTTAGTGTGCCTTTGCACACGATTAACTAACTCTTCATAATCGATGGATGGATCGATAGAGAATATCTCAGATGTGTTTAACAAGCATGGATCATCCATTGGGGTTCTATGTATGATATTACTCATTTCAGATTTAGAGCGGGGGTTCCAAGCAGTGACATAGTTATCAAAGAATTCTTTTGCTTTACCCACTTGCGAACTGTCTCCCCAGTTGAGGGTATCCATGTTTGGTGCATTTTCTAGCCAAAGGAACCCATGCACGTGTGCAGAGCCTCGATGTTGCCATTCATACCTATACCAATAATTTGTTGCATGCAAGAGTTTCTCAATGACCTCTTCACGAAAGATTGTGAAGCGGTGATGTAGATAAAGGGATGTGGTGTGGGGGTTTCTAATCACATTGTCTATACGATGCTTGTTGGAGGAAATAGTGGAAGTATTGTCAGTTGGGAAAAGCTTATGCAATGTAGGCCACTTAGTGTCTACTGCACTCAGTGTGAAGAACAAAGTCGGGGAACCTATTTGGTTGATCATGTTTGTTAGATCTGCACGACACTTGTTCCAATAAGCATGTGTCCCATAAGGCCGAGCCAAAATGCATCAATTCTTCAGCCAATTGTTTATCCGGGAGGTTCTGTAGGTGGGCACGAAGATGTTCAATAGTTGTAGGAATATTGTCTTCGACTTTTCTTTTGATGAATATTGAAGCAGTTGCTTGGCTACGATGCCTCATCATAAGATTTAGTAGGAAGTATCTAAAGCGTGGATGTTGCCCAAATCTATTATCATGATATCACATAAGATGCAAGGCATACTCATGCAGTTGCACTTCCCTGGCTCGAGGTTGCATAGGTAGTGCATTTCCATTTGGAAAAAGTGTGGGAAATGCCATGTCAAAAAGCCCCTCGGTAGTGTACTCATTTATGGGATTTGAACTTATCTCAGGCCAATTAATGATGGTATCATTCTCATTTTCTATCTGTAAAGATTCCTTAATGATTTGTAACTCACGACGTTTATTTGGTAGGCTTACCATAAATGATGTTGAATATTTCTGTTCCACTTTCTACATCATCTTCACTATTAGCAGCTTCATTGTCTTTTGTTATGGGTTCTTCATTGTCGCTTTGAATTGTATGAAGCATTTCTGAAATGTTGTAGTACAATCAGGGAGTAGGGACAATGCATCAACATTGATCTCAACATCTTGGTAGTATGGGTCGTAGTGTATTTTGTAGGCCAATGCATTGTGAACGCGACTTCTACTAACATAGCAATCGTAATGCCTCCCATGTGTATGAGTTCTTCGAACAATTAATAAGTCCAAGTCTTTGATTTTATGTGGCAAAGACTTTGTTATTGTTGTGATATCTTGAGGGAAGCTAATTGTGTGGCCACTATATTTGTATTGTCCACCATGAGCATGAGTAACTTGCAATATTGGATTGACACGTGCAATTAACATCTCTTCAACCTGAGTGAGAATGCGCAAAACATGTGGTTGTTCACCTGGGTCCATATTATTACTCGAAGAGAATCGATGTATGCCTTTCTCTGAGCCACATCTTCTACATGTATGATTGTTGTTTGATGAACAAAGATGCATACCAGGATACTGTTCCCTACATATAGAACATGTGTGTAGGTTTGACAATGCATCTATTCTTTGGCAGAATTTTTAGATGCCTCCATAAAGTTAGCAGACCACCTCATTCCCTTGTTGTTATTTGAACTCATGTTTTGAGGCATTTGTGTTGGGATTTGTGTTTCATTTTGTTTTTTGTTTCCATGTTCTAGATTTGAACTAATTGATTCAGTGGGAATACATGTACTTGTAGAATCTTGTGTGTGGTCAAGTATTGGTTGATCTGGTGTTTCTAGCAAGCGGTGGGTTCGCTGCATGCTACAACAAACACTTATTTCTTCTCTATGACGAGCATAATACAAGCAACTTCTCTTACGAGATTCTAGGGCTTTGGTTTTAGTCTTGGATGTTTGGCTTTCTAATTCTTCCATAGTGGAGTCCATTATCTGGAATATAAATGAGAGATAAAATAAATATAAACGAAGGAAATGTGTATATTGCAACACCACTAAAATGTGAAAATTACAAAAGCCATTTTGCTTGACTTATATGTTAGATGAATATGATAAAAAATGAAAACATATGTACATATGAAAGAAATATGTTGAAGTGTGAATGTTCTAGTTGTGTACATGTGCACTCTACTTTGTATTTACAATAAACTTATAAAACAAGTTTTGAAGGGATCCTGAAACCCTGTACAAGGAAAATTCTCAATCGTATAGCAATTGGGACAAAAAAGAACACAAGTAGGCAGGGGAAAACAAGACAAGAGTGGATAATTACAACCTTATGTAGTCTACTTTTCATAAACATTGCACATGTCAGCAATTTGATTTAACAAAAGATTGCTTTCATTTGCAAAATCAAGTGTCCCAACTTCTACGACTGTTGATTTCACTCGTGATTCATTATTGTAGGTTTCATATCTACTTGTCAGGGTGAAGAGAAATTGTTTGCATAGTAAATTGTGAATGACCTCTTCACTATTTTCTATAGCATCTTGCTTGAACTGCATCATGTATAGTTCCTTTGCAGGCATGCCAATGAGTTTAGTTGCTTCTTCTTCAAAAGCAATTGCCCATAGAGTGCTTGTGTGATCTTGAAGTTTAATTTGAAGATCATATCGATAATCACAATCTTCAAAGGTAACTTCACACTTTGAACAATACCATTTTCTGTCATCACTTTGTAGAGCTCTTTTCTTACATTTTTTCCCCTCAGTCTTAATGGGGCAAGTTGGATAACAGAATGAATTTGATTTGATAAATACTATTGTTGCTTTTACAATGCACTGGAGGGGTCTTGTTGTATCCAAAGACTCTTGTAGAACATTGGAAATGGTCTTCCGTTCAAGAAGTGGGGGCACATCTAGAAGGTTTGTTGTGGATGTGAGAACACCATTCCCATCTTGCGCAAACCAAGCCTGTAGCTGTGTTGTTTCTTTGATTTCAGGGTTAATAAACAATTGGGTGGTAACTAAAGTGCTTACAACCTTACCATTATATTATGTAACACGACCATTTTTAACAGCAAGCATAGGCAATTTTTGTGCATGGTATAGTTCTTGGAGCTGTGCACCTTCCTTTTGAGCCACTCGTCCCCACAAAGTCACATTTATAGTGGAGGTAGACATGTCTAGCAACTTGAGGCTCCTCCTACAAACCTCTGTGCCATCTCTTCTTCTTATTGTAGAGGTAGGGTCCACACATATAACAACTCCTACTACATCAATCAAAGAATTGTTATTTGTATTCAGGATCTCATTAATGGGTGTGAAAGAGAACTGATGCAGTGGAATTAAGTGGTCATCATCAATAAGAGTGACCTTTGAATCATCCATCAAAGTGATTTCCATTTGACTATTCAACTTATTGTAAAACTTATTAGCAGCTTTGATGGTCCCACCAGAGATTGTATATACAGAGCCAATATGAACATTTCTGTAATGGAGGTCTGCAACTTCATTAAAGCAAGTGACACGCACTTCAGTGTTCTCACTATCTACAATATCAAAGCTGAAAAGTTGCCCGGTCCCTTTCTTTGTGTCAAACTGGTGAATCTCTTTTTTCATAGTTACACGACCTTTTATTGTCCACCTTGTCTGAAATGGATTCAAACTTTTAATAGGAGTGATAGTTGAGGTATCACTTTTCTTGCGCAGCGATGCATGTATCCCAAACATCATTTTTTTTGGGGTTGGCTGCATGGGTGTGCCACTCTCACCAACATTTGTGCATGAATTAGATGAAATCCCTACTCTTTCATGTATAGATTGCTCTGGTTCTTTGAAGAGGAAGGTGGGATCCCCAATGACATCATGTTGTGTGCATGCAATCTCCAATTTAGAAATTACAATAAACCTATAAGTAAATAAAGAAAAATGCACTTTTAGTAATGCATAGTAACAAATAGAGATGGACATGTTCAATTTGAGAGCAACATTGGAGTGGTTGGCTCACCTTGAGTTACAAATAGTAGGGCATGTGTATTCTGTGAGCTGTATGATAGAACCCTTTTGAATTAGCTCTGAAGTTAAAAAATGGTTATACTTTCTTGGCAAGATTGTTGTTTGAAGATGCACTCCATCAGACAAATCTAATTTGTATCTAATGGTTGATTCGTCACCATGGCCAAATGTTGAAATATTGAAGACTTGGAGATGTGGATATATGTCTTTGGTGCCAATGTTTATCAATGTGATTGCATTTTGTGTCAAAGAGATAGACATAGCTAAAGGGAGGTGAAGTAGCCCTATAAATCCCAATGAGTTGATAAGTATGGTATGGTTTGTAAGTAAAAATATACAAATTGAAAGCTGGATTCTTTTGTAAAAGCGCGAAGTAAAATAAAGCATGCAATTTTCCTTATATATAAAATGGATAAACTATTAAAAAAAGGAGATGTGTGTACCATAAAGGTTTCTTGGTTTTATTATCCTTGCAAGAAAGAATGCTTAAATACACGCAAAAGCGTCACATACAAATTATAGAGTGAAGGTGATTGAAGATAATCGAGAGAAGGTAAACAAACCTGTAGGTAATGACTGTATTGTAGTTTGTACACAGATTTATTTCGCTGAAACAAATTTGATCCTGTGGATGAAAGGAAGCACAAAAATGTTAGTGAGCACAAATCATTGACAAAACAAACAGATGGTCTAGTTAATTATTGTTTTGATGCATGGTAGACAGTCGAAATATTTTTTTCAAAGGAAAGATGTGTTTCAATGCTAAGTAATTGACATTTTGTTAGTTAAAAAGTCCAAAATTTGAAATGAATAATGGGTTTATCTAAATTTGATTGCAATGGAAATAAGGGTTAGCACATTCGATAAGCCATTGGAAACTTATACATGTAAGGGTGTCAAATATTGATTGACAAATTAGATGTATACATTTTAATAGAGAACTCCAACATGTTTTATTTGTGCATATGTATTAAGAGAGGAAAAAAAAACACATGCATACCTACAATAAAAGAAAGTAGTTGTTTGTTTTGTTTCAACTTGTATTAGAAATAATGAGAATGTGTAAACAGAGGACTAAGATTTTTTTGGAGAACTAGTTGTAGAAATGAAACATTGTTGGCACTTGACAACATTAAGTGTAAAAATGAAGAATGGAAGGAAAGTAACAATAATTTCCAACTAAAAAAGTTACAAGTGCAAATAAAACATATGCATAGTTAATAAAGGGCATAATTCTATTAGAATATCACATACAATTTACATAGATATGGATTAGATCATACAAAATACATAGTAGCGAAGGACTTTTGCAATGCAGCTCTAGTGCAAGGCAAATAGTCATGTTTGTACAAGGAAAAGAGAATTTATCGTAGGAACTTCCACCAAAAAAGTATAAAATATACATAGTTAGTAGTACTCGTATACACAAAACAAAACTTGATGACATATGACATATGTGAAACAAAATTATTTCCAAACATTGTTCAAGTAGTTCAGAAATGCAAGCTGGATGCATGGAGCGCCACCTTGTCTGTAGTGAGCATTAGTACACATTTCAAACAGAAAAGTGCATAACGAAGCCAATGGGTCACAAGTTATATGGAAGTCTTCAAGTGTTGTTTCCATTGAATATATCTCATCCGCTTGCACATTATGTATATATGGAACAAGTTGTTCCATTTTCTGCACGATATCAAAGCAATTGATGGTGATTTCACATGCAAATCTTTGAATGGCCCTTGGAGGAGGTCCACCTAAATTTGTAGAGGGAGGTGAGCCAATTGGAGTGTAGGATGAGCTGTCACTACTGGATATCTCAATGATCTCATCAGGTTGTCCAGGATTTTCCATTCCTAAATTTAAAAAAAATGAGATTGTACCTAGTGTTAAGTAATAGCAATACATAAAAAAACATTCCAAAGAAACATATAATAAAGCCTATCTTACATTTAATTAATTCCACATACATTTAATAATGAGTAAAAATAAATAACCCATTATATAACTCTAAATATTAACACTTAGAACATATGGAAAAAATGTATAAGAATCTAAGAATTTCTTTATGAAGATTTATTGGAATACTTGACAAAATTAGAGACTAAGGGAATTTTGCATCATAAAGTTGTTTCCTAGATGTAACATACTTCCATGAACTTCAAATAGCTTTCTCCTTGGTAACATTAGTTTCAAATTTCAAAAACTAAATTTTATTTTCGCATTCATTAAAGGAAGATTTAAATTTTATTTTCATATTCATTAAAGGGAGATTTATGAGTTAAATATATGCTCACTCTTAATGTTATTTCCAAAATATAAAGATTAAAGATTATTACCTTATTAATGGTGGTTTAGTCAAAAATCAATTTATAATTTTAGATGTATGTTCCTTTATAATGTTATCATCCACTATATAAAGACAAACATGCCCATCGTTGAGGACAACTTAAATAAATTTTAAACATATACTCCATACTATT
>VDFB02238575.1:0-43343 GCA_007258455.2 Sequoia sempervirens | reverse complement strand
TGTTATTTCCTCAAAACCATAGACATTGGGTATAAGCTTATTTTTGTAACCTTTAAATGAAATTGACATTCTATTTGAACTATCTATGTTAATTTTACATGTGAATTAATGAATGTTACTTTAAGATAGTTATAGATATGTAATTGTTGTGTGTACTAATGTTGTCATGTAGATATAATTCGAACCTAAAAAATTAAGGAAGATTTTTCCAGCCTAATTGTTTGCCATAAGGTTAAAAAGGTGATCAGTCTTAAAGGTCAATGAGGGAAGACTCTCAATGGAGGGAAATTCCTAGTTCAAATTGAAGATTGTAACTACCTTGTAAATGATCATAATAGTTTGTTGAGCGAATATAGGAGCTATTGTTATGGTAGATATGCATTAAGGAAAATTGGCTTGACTAGATTTCATGCATGCATAACCTACTTTCTACTTTCTATGCTTTCCATAAAGTGGCATCCTCCTAATTTGTTGGAGTTGACCGCCTTTCTAGGTAGTTAGTTAGTAGTTTTTTCATTCTATAAATAAGACATGGATGCTCCCTCTCAGAAGGTTGATTGATCTGATGTTGTACTTGCATTCTTAACTTTTCAGTAATACAATTATGTTGCTCTATTGTAATCATGCTTTCCAATGAATAAAATGAAGTTATAAGTTTGTTGCATCTGATTTTTTCTTAAGGGATACTCATCCAAGGGGGCCCACTTGGTGAGAATTCCATCCTTAGTTCAATTATTACTTTTCTATTCAGCAAATAGTTACTAATCTGGCACTGTTTGTTCTTGCAGCCACTAAAATTCCATTCTGTGACTGCTCCTACAACTAAAGCAGAAAAAGTAGTTTCCTATATGTTTACTCATATTTTAATTTATGTCATGCACTTTAGCTTAGTATAGTTGTTGGTTGATGTTTAGTACTTATGTTACTTCTTTCTAAGCAATTTACTTTCAACATTATGTCTTTCTTAGCTATAGGATGAATATGACTACTATGGATTCCTAGTGCACATATTGTGCTGACCCATTTGAAGTCTACATCCCTAGGTTGACAAGTTAAATGCACCTTCATGATGATTAAGATAACTGTTTAGATTAGATGTCCAATCTCTAAATCATAGCTTTAAGGGCTTAGTTGTTAAGTCATTGTTGGAGGCCAACACACATAACCCATCTATATTAAATCCACTTGGTGCCTGTCTTTTGTTGTGGTAGGGGAATTTTTGTTGGGACACGAGTGTGGTGCATAGACGTCTGTGTGGTACATTGCCATCCTTGACAAATTCCTTCCTCTTGAGTCTATAGGGATGTTACATTCCCCATTGGGAATGAAGCGTAACACCTCTTTGTCGACCAGTCGACCCGAAAATGGCTCTTTCCATCATATTCTCCCTTCAAATGCATATTTTTCACAACCATTCCATATTCTACACAATTCTAGGAATTCACTTGACCTATTCTGCATCCTTTTTGCATCTCTTGAGCATTACTCAGTAGCTTTTTTCTCCATCATCTTCAATAATGTGTTGTGCTACCATAGAAGCTACGATTTTGGTATCTTGTGAGACCTCCTTCATTACTGTTGTTGCCATGTCAAATTTTCCAAGATCATAGTCTTGCATTCTCCCTTCATTGGCCTTGAGTGCCTTTGGATGGAGGTGGTATTTCTTCACTATCCTTCTTTTGTTGTGGTTTCATAGAGTATCATTGTGTTTTTCGTAGTGTTCATAATATTTCTCTCTATTTCCTTTATCTCATTTTATATCTCATGGGTTTCCTAGTTGTCCATCAAGGTGGAAACACCAAAGCAAGGGTTTTACTGAGGCAAACCCCTATGCAACCCCAAAATTTTTCCTCTCTTGGATGTGTGTAGGTGCACATGTTGATGGAGCTTGCTAGTGAACTTGACTTTCAGTGAGTTGGTCTCCATCACCTTTGTTTTCATCATCTCCTTTAACATATTTTACAATCATTTCTTGTATTTTGTTATTCTATTTAGTTTGTTTAATCTTATTAGCTAGGCTGTTAGTAGGATTTTTGGCTTTTTGTACTGTAGTTTTCACTTTCTAGTTTTATAGACACCAGTGGACCAAAGAGATGCTAGTGTGTCGCGATGTTGTCCCAGATCCATGTTGTCATCCTCAAGCAAAGATTTATCTAAGGTACAGTCTAGATTCCAGAAACTAACTCATTTAGTCACATTCATGTATGTAGATCAGTAGAATGATAAAAGGACTTGAGAGTGCTCTTCATTCTTTATCCTCAACCTAAAACACCTGCTTAGCTTAAGGTAAGATATAGTAGCCTTTCACTCTTAGCTCTCTATGACCTAGAGCCTTTTTGTGATTGGTCCCCCTACATTACAAGAAAAAATTTCACTTGAAGAATGTACAAACCTAGTACACTCAAATAACTATACCATACACTGTTACTGAAAAACTATCTCACGAAGAACCAAATCTGAATTCCTCTTGACTAAGGTAAACTACCAACACCATCAAGGATATGTGCAGGATCATCATGGGAAAAACGGGCCCTTAAGTGGTGATGGAAATTCAGAAAAATCAAAGTTAGGCAACTTGACATAAAAATTTGAATAAGTTATCTATATTATAACAAAAATATGTAAGAATAGAATCTATAGAAAATTGAATGTAGTTTCTAAACTACTAGGTTTATTTAAACAAACAAAAATCTTTTTGGTTAAAATTTTCAATTTCAATGCAATAGTACTTAAATTTCACAGAAAAAATAAGAAGTAGGTGTCTGTTTGACCACCCTAACGACAATCAAATGATAATATTTTTTTATAATATTTTAGATATAAGTAGAGGACTCATGTCTGGATGTGATGCATATTTTTTGGTAATTTTTTTCCAAGTAAATAATTAATTATGAATTTTTTATTGCAAATTTAAAAAACAAAAAAAAAATTGTATGTCTGAACACCTTAACTTGGTCAAAACTTCATGAAATTCATTTTTTTTAATCCTATAGTATATGAAGCGTAGAATGTGACACATGTTTTAGATTAAAAAAATGTGATATTGTTTGAAAGCTATAGATGTTTTTCAATTAACCTATCAATCAAAACTTTTGTCATAATTCAAATAGAAAATGAATAATAATTATTTATTAAATACAAAGTAAAGCATAATTTATATTGGTGGAAAGCTAAGAATCTCCTTTAAAAGCCCTTTTTGTTTCATCAATTTTGAGTAAAAGAAAAGTCGTTAGCCACATACCCATCATATTGCCACTTTTTGACCCATCATGATCCTGCACATACCCTCAAAACACCTTCAAAAAAACAAGACCTAAAGCATAGCTACAAAGAAACGTGGAGCAAAAAAATTTCTCCTGGACACCTATGTAATGCACAGTCACACATGGGTGAACACAACCTGTACTTTATGATGATTTAACATACCATATCTTGAATATAACACCTCTAAACACCTCTCACCAATATATTCAAATTGAATAGGAATATCTTCAACCTATAAGAAATACAAAGAAAAAAAAGATCATCTCCATGTAACCCAGAACAACACTGCAACACACTATTTCCTCCTTTTATCATTTTTTCTCAATTTAAGAACTTGGAAGCCATGCACCAATGAAATATCCACATCATCTTTATCACTACTACATCCATAGATCTAAGGTTATGAAATTATCACCATAGGTTAACATGAGTAACTTAACCGATGAAATGATAATGCAACAAATCAAAGAACACACAACGCAAACTATTCATCTTCAACACATGATGTGAAAAACTATCAAAGACACAACAAATCTAAACATACTTTTTTCCTTTTCTCTTTTCACTTTACTCACTCTCCCTAAATAACTTATCCTCTTTGGAATCACTTCTCATGACTCTCTCTCTTATTCTTTTCCACATGCTTGTTTCCCCCCAGAAAAATGGTTCTTATTCATGTGATTCTCTCTCCTTTTTCTCTCCCCCCATAGATTTTTTCACATTAGTATCTCCCCCTTTGACATCAATGACAAAAGACATAATGTTTGCACTATTTTATTGTTTTTCCTTTGTCATCAAACAAATTGTTTACAACTTCTTTGCAACACCTTTCTTTTATTGCTTAGAATACCCCCTTAGGAGAAAACACCAATTTGCACCACATCAGCAATGCCACTACCTACTCACCTTGATATGTAGCCACCAATCATTAATCTGAAATAAAGAATGAATCTTGAGATCCACTAGATTGATGCATATCTTTATACATCTAGTTCAATGAACGAGGGGCAATAACCCCAAACTTCTCCCGAAGATACTCAAAAGTATCCTTAGGAAGGGATTTAGTGAATATATCAGCAATCTAATCCTTTGTAGGCACACATTCAAGATTCAATTCATTCTCCACAACCTTCTCCCTCAAAAAGTGATATCTGATTGAATTTTTTTTTTTCCTTGAATGCATCACTTAATTCTTTGAAATGTTTATTGCACTTATATTGTCACAAAAGATAGAAATAGGATCATCATACACCACTATGGTATCCTTCAATTTTTACCTCATCCACAACACTTGTGTGTAGAAAGATGTTGCTACAATATACCTAGCCTTTGTAGTAGATAAAGAAACTGAATTTTTTTTCTTACTTAGTCATCACACCAATCTACATCTAGAAAAGATTGCACCACCACTTGTACATTTTTTGTCATTCACATTTAACCAACCCAATTTGCATTTGTGTATGCACTTAATGTAAAATTAGTATTCTTTGGATGCCACAAGCCATCATCTGAAGTTCCCTTTAAGTATCTAAATATCCTTTTCACCACTACAACATGTGACTCTATAGGATCTTCTTGAAATATAGCCACAAGAAAAACTACATGCATGATATCCTTTTTAGTATTAGTTAGATATAGTAGTCGACCAATCATTGAGTTGTACTTTCTCTTATCAATATTAGGGGATTCACCATTCTTGCTTAGCTTGGAACCAATAACCATAGGAGTACATGCCAGTTTAGAGTCTTCCATTCCAAAATTCTTCAACATCTCTCTGAAATACTTTTATTATGAAATGATCAAACCTTTATTTTTTTGTTTAATTTGTAACCCAAGGAAGAAATTAATCTCACCAAACATAGATATCTCAAAATCTTTATGCATTTCTTCTGCAAACTTCTTACACATAGCTTCATTTTCTCTAAAAATTATGTCATCAATATACACAACTACAATCAAGATTTGATCATTTTCAACATTAAATTAAGGATTACTATATGTGGTAACTTTATTGAATCCTTGTTGTATCAAATACTTATCGAACATTGCATACCAAGCTCTAGGAGCTTTCTTCAATCTGTACAATTCCTTCTTCAATCTACATACCATATTAGGTTTATCAAATAATTGAAATCCTTTTAGTTGTTCCATGTATTCTTCGTCTTCCAACTCTCCATTAAAGAAAGCAGACTTCAAATCCATCCGATAAACATTTAAATCCTTATATGATTCAAAAGCTAGTAAAATTCTAATAGCTTCCACTCTTTCCATTGAGGCGAATGTCTCTTCAAAATATATTTATTTAACTTGTGAATAGCCTTTGCACATGAGCCTTGCTTTGTTCCTTACAACTTCTTCATTCAGTTTGTTTTTGAACACCCACTTATATCCAATTATTATTTTTGTTTGTAGGTCTTGGGATAAGTTTCCAAGTTTTATTTTTCTCAATTTTAAGTAATTCTTATTCCATAGCTTTCATCCAATTTTCATCTTTCCATGCCTCTATTACTGTCTTAGGTTCAAATTTAGAAAGTAGACAAAAACTTACCTCTTCTTTAGCAACTTTCCTTTTTGTCAATACATCTTTGCTTTTTTCTCCAATGATCTGCTCTTCAGAATGATTTATCTATAGATACTTAGGGGTTATAGGGGTCTTTTCTAGAGCTTCTTCCTCTTCAAATTTTACTTCCTTTTCCTTAGACTTTTAATTTTCTCTACAATTAGGTTCATCTAATTCAAATCCATCTATCACCACTGAGTTCTAAAAATCTTCACCAACCTTGACACTTGCACTATCAAAAATATTTATCAATAATATGGGTATGTGCAGGATCATGATGGGCCAAAAAGTGGTGATATGTAGGTGATATGATGGTCCATGTGGCTGACGACTTTTTACCCAAAATTCAATCAAAACTTAAAAAGGGTTTTGTAGTTGAGATTCTCAGATTTCCACAAATATAAATTATGCTTTACTCTTTGAATTTAATAAATAATTATTATTCATTTTCTATTTGAATTGGCGTGACTAAAGCCTCGATAGGCTAATTGAAAAACATCTATATCTTTCCACGAAAATACATTTTTGAACTAAAACATGCATCACACCTGCTTTGCATATTATAGATTAAAAAGGAAAATTGAATTTCATGAAGTTTCACCTGCCATAGTGGTGAGACATTAAGTTTTATATTTTTAAAAGTTGCAATAAAAATTTCATAACAATTATTTACTTGGAAAAAAATTAAAAAAAATATGTATCACATCATATTACGAGTCATCTACTTATATCTAAAATCATATAAAAAAATATTATTATTATATTGTGGTTAGGTGGTCAAATATACACCTACTTATTTTTTCCTTGCAATTTAAGTACTACTGCATTGAAATTTCAAAATTTCACCAAATAGATTTAAAAAAAAAAAAGCTAGTAGTTTAGAATCTACATTCAATTTGCTACTACATTCTATTCTTACATATTTTTGAAATAATATAGATAAATTAATTTTAATTTTTATGTCAAGTTTCCTAACTCCGATTTTTCTAAATTTTTTGCCACCTAAGGGTTTGTTTTTCCATGATGATCCTGCACATACCCATATATTGTAGCACCAATAGGATTTTCTTTTAGTAGAATGTCTAAGGAAGATTTTTCCATCAGACCTTGCATTGAAATTTCCCAAATTTTCTTCATCTCTTCTTATATATAATTTTCTTCCAAACACTTTAAAGTATTTAATTATAGGTATCCTTCCATACCACAACTCATGGGGAGTCGTTGTGTTGTTTTCTTTTTCATGAACTCTATTAAGTATTTAAATAGTAGTATGAATTGCTTCTCCCCAATAGACTTTTGGTAGGTTATCTTCTTTCATCATGGTCCTTGCAATTTCATGAATAGTTCAATTTTTCCTTTCAACTAGTCCATTTTGCTGGGGATTCCTAGGGGTAGAAAAGTTCCTCTTTATGCCATGATTCTCAAAAACCATGTTAAATTCATTGGAGGTGAACTCTCCACCTCTATTAGTCCTCAAAAATTTGATCTTCAAATCCATTTCGTTCTCAACCATAAACTTAAATGCTTTGAATCTATTTAGGGCTTTATATTTTTCTCTAAGAAAAGTAACATATGTCATTCTTGAATTAGCATCAATGAAAAGAATGAAATACCTATCACCTTGAAAACTTTTTTTTCTTGTAGGATCACAAAGGTTTGTATGCGCTAGTTCTAGTAATATGATACATGATTTTTCTTTTCCTTTGACACTTCTTCCTATTTGCTTTCCAATTTGACATTCCTTGTAGGTAGCATTGATAGGCTTTGTATTCTTTGAAAAAACTCTCATTGCTTGAATTAAACTGATTCTTACTAAGTTATCAAAAACAACATGTGACACATCCTCCTATATTGTACCCAACTTTCATTGATCTAAGTCATAGAGTAATGACCATCAACACCCTTAAGAAAATAAAAATTTCCATCAATCCTTCTTCTAGTAGAAATCAAAATTTTAGACCCTTTTCTAATCTCACATCCATCATACAGAAACATAAGATTGTATCCCTTGCTACATATTTTTCCAACACTCAAGAGGTTATGCCTTAAACCTTTAACATAGTAAACAACTTCAGTATTATGCTTGCTAGGTCAAAAATGATTGAACCTATTCCATAAATCTTAGCACGTGAATCATCTCCAAAAATAAAAAGTCCTCCATCATACTTTTCAAGTTTAAAAAACATACTCTTGTCTCTGTTCATATGATTAGAGCAACTAGTGTTAATGATCCAATAATTCTTATCTTGTCTAGCATGAAAAGTAGATACCAAGGTATCATCAATCTTATTCTTTCTCACCAAAGGGAATTCCTTCACACTTCTTTTAGAGTTAGCATAAATATATTCATCTTTTAAATCCATGAACAAGCATTCATCATCATCACCATCTCCATAATTAGATTTATCATAAAAAATACTTGCATCTTCTCTAACACAATAGCTTTTCTTAATCATCTTAACTTTGTTCTGCTTGTTTTTGTCATTCACAACTTTGTTTGGACATCTCGAATCATAGTGACCTATCTTTCAACAAATGAAACATTTGAAAGGTGATTTACCTCTATACTTACTAGTACCTCTTCTCATTATTCTCACAAAGTTATCTTCCACATGATCAATATCTTCCTGGTCTAGTTCTTCAGTCTTCTTTACTTTTACATCCTTAAAAAAAGTCTCAACTTTTTCACCATTGTTAGTACCAAAATCTCTCATCTCAAATGCAGTTAAAGAGCCAGACAATTGACTTCTATAATACTAGTCTAGATTTTAAGATTCCTCAATAGCAGCAACTTTATAACTGTAAGCTTTAGTAAGGGATCTAAGAATTTTCTTTACCACTTTTGGTTCTTTGAATTTTCCTCCAAGATCTTTGATGGAGCTCAACACTTCATCTACCCTCTACATATAGCTTGTAATTCATCTTTAGAGATCTACAAGTTCTCAATTTTTTTTTTTAAGTTCTACATATTAGCTTGTTTGACCATATCATCTCCTTCATAAATACTATCCAGCTTATCCCGAATTTCTTTAGCAATTTTGAGATCCATAATGTTGTGCAATTTTTGCACACATGCCCCACTGAAAGTAGGGACCCCCCATTTTTTCTTCGCTTTGATTTGTGATGATTTGGCCCTTTGGTTTTGAGGATTTTCTTGCTTAGGAATGTGCTTGAATGTTTATCTTGATTTCACTAATTATCCCTTTAAGTTATGCATTGAAAATCCTAAGTCCTGGATAAAATCTGGGATTTTCCCTATCTTTAGAAATTTATGCTCTGGGTAGAATTTCTCAGTTTTCCAAAAGTTCGACAAGCAAGTTTTAACCCTGTGATTTAGATATTCTGGCACCTCGTAGAATTCGCCTGGACCAGATTTCTCCAAAATTTTGTCACCTTATCGAATTCTCGGATTGCGTCCTAACCTGTCTTGTCAACGACATTAATGCTTGATACTACGATCTCTGTGGCAAGTATTTAGGTAACTTCTTGAGGGATTGTGTGTCACTAGGCTTTCATCATTTTCTCTTTGCTTTTTTTGAGATTTTGGTCTTCATTGTTTAGTAATTTGGTGATTGGATTAGTCGATTTCTAGATTCAATAGCAGATTTCTAGCATTGTCGTTGCAGTTGTTGCTAAGGCGCCAAGTTTGTTATCAATCTCCTTTGAAGTTATATTTTCTTCATTAATGGTATGTAGCTATTTCCTTACCTTTTTGATGATAAATGAATGTGATGTTTTGACGTTTTGAATGCATTTAGAGCTTGAATTTCATAGGTTTGGCATCGAGTTTTCCACAACTAGGGTTTAGTTTGTTTTTTTTCAAAAATTCTTAGAACCTAGTTAAGACCCCCTAGTTGAGTCAGTAATTTTGCAGTGCCAAGCCCTCCCAAATCACTCCTTCAGGTTTGACTTGTGAGTAATTTTGTTGTGATTTAGGGTTTTGAGAGTTTGCTTGATTGAAGATGATTCCTTGAGTGAGTTCGTGAGCCTATTTCCAATTTCATTAGCTAGTAGTTCACTTAGGCATGTTCCAAACAATTTATCTTGAGATTATCTAGACAAACGAGTTCAATTCAAGCTTAATCTGAGCTCATTCCTTGCATCCATGGTGGAGATTTCAGAATCAAACCTAAGGCATCACAACTGCAACCTAGGGCATCACCAATCCTCACCAATTTTCCTCTGAGAGAGTTGAGGACTTAAAACAATCAATATGAGACATAAAACAAGATGTATTCGAGCCTAAAGTCTCAAGTTTATGATCGTTCAAGTGTTCTAGGCGAGATCGTGAGAAATGACGGTTTCCAAGATCCTAAGGACTTCGTGGAATTTTTGCACCTTCAAAATTTCTTGATTTTCCCTCGCCCTTTCGTTTTCCCAGAGGCATGCAAAGGGCTCAGAGTTTCGAGTCCCTCATAGAATTCCTTTTTCAATGGATTTTCCCAAAAAGACTTCACAGTTTAAAGAATTTGAGAGATGAATGAATTTAATGTTGTGTATTTGGCATCTGATGGCTGATATTGATGATTTAAATGATGTTACATTCTTTCCTTTTTATGCTGTAATGATTGAACTAATGACATTTGTGCTTGATTGGTGAAGTCCGCCTGACATGGGATTTCCTAGAATTCTTCTTTGGCCTGTTTTCTCCAGATTGCTCAAAATCCCAAATTTCTTAGTAATTGTGCCTTATGTTAATTTAAGGGGATTTTAATTATTGCTTTGGGTAGACTGATTATTATTATATTGTCTATGGTTGGCTAACCTTGATATGGGAATTATAAAGGAGAATTTATTGTGGTTTCTTGTTGGATGTAGGCTGAATCAAGTAAGATAGTAGCCGAGAAGACCAAGGGTGAGCAAACAGATCCAAGTGCTGAAGGGTCTACTATCTCTGAGGCAGAGAGGATCAAAATGGATATAAGGAGTAGGATCCTAGAAATCAAGTTGAATTCCATCTGGTTAGAGGTCATGGATACAAATGTAGGCCGGTGGGATTATGAAGAATTCAAGGCTAGGATGGTAGAGAAAGACCTCTCAGTATTGGCTAAGAGGATGGTAGAGTCAGGATTGATCCATGTAGCAAGATTTCCTCCCACAGTTCAATCCTATGAGCTGGTGCTAGAATGTGCCATACATTATGAGAAGGGCACACAAGGGATAGTGGGTCCTCAAGGGAGAATAGTGGAAAATCCTAACCTTGTGTCTATAGCCTAGACCTTTGACATGCCTGATAGGTCTCATGTGGTGGGTTTTGATATGGAAATAGCGAAGAAGTATTATGATGAAGACATCATCAAATCATAGCAGGTCATCAATTCCTAGCTAGAGAAACCCAAGTACCACTTCTCCAAACTGCCCAAGCAATTATTCAGAGCAAAATTCAAAAGGGAATACTATGATGCTATCACACTCCTCAGTAGAGTGGTAGGATTGAAGAGTGCAGTGGTATTTGAAAAATCGATGTTTCATGTCATTGTGAACATGGATCAAAACATCAACTACCATTGGGCAGGTATTATAAGTGCAATGATAAACGAACAAATGTCCAATATGCTATAGACAAAGACCTTCACAATGACCTCTTAGTTGGTCTATGCACTTGGAAGGTTCCATCCTTAAAGGGGCTAAGCACAAGAGGTGTGTTTGGGAAAGATGTGATTTATGAAGTGTACCCACAATTACACTTGGGTAGCACAAGTTATAGGAGGGTGAATGACGCATTCACCATGTACATCACTGGGCTATTACAGGGTGCAGAACATGTCTAGATCTCAGACAATGCCAAGGAGCTAATCAAGAGTTTTGGAGCTTGGTTTATCCAGTTCCCTACCTTCTCATACATCAAAATAGATGGTTTCCAGAGGGCCCCATACAGACTCCCTAGATATCTCACAGATCACATCATACTTATGGAAGTTACAAGATAGATCTATGATTTTGATGCAATTTTTAAGAAAGAAAAATGTAAGATTGGGTTTGGTGGTGATTTTCCTTAGAGGGTAGGTAGTAATGAAGCTTTCCCCTCTGATAATTCAGCTCATGTTTTTGAGGAGGAAATGAGCACTTTGGGTCTCTCTTTCCATTCTAAGAGACCCAGATTTGATAGGATTGGTGAGGCACAAAGAAAGGCCAGCAAGGAATACAACCATAAGGATGATGTAAAGGATTATTAGGCTAATAGTAAGGATGAATTTGAAGTTAGGAGAAAGAAGTTATCTAGGCTGCTAGTGAACTTGGCCCGACTATACAACATAAAGGCCATTCCTGACCAGATTGAGGATGATGGAAATTTAATTCAGAGTCATGACTATGAGCCTATGAATGACAAAACGATAGGAGAGATAGAATGGATGGAGGAAGAGAAGACATAATTAGAGTAGATCATGACTCCAGTAATCAGGTACACCAAGTTATGGCTCAAACACAAGATTTGGGAGTTAGAGAGTGAAGGTGTGCAATGCACCAATGATCTAATGGGGGACTTGGAGTCTCATTCCACTACTAAAGAATCAGGTGAGCAGGTTTCTTAAGGTAAAGTTAAGGAAGATTCCCCTTTTAAAATAAAGATCAAGGGTTCTCAAGCAAAATAAGGGGAGAAATAGAGGAAACAAATTGCTAAAAGGAGGAAGCATATTCCAAGAACAAAGAAGTCTGCAAAAGAACAACCTGATGAGGAGGAAGAGATAGATAGAACTCCTGAGCTTAAAAGGAGAAGGGTAACTCATACTTCAAAGAAGAAATATGAATCTTCTAAGGAGAAAGTAGAAATTATCCCACTAGTGGTAAATGTGGAGAGTTTAGGGGAGAAGACTCAAGTATACACAAGGAGGTCAAGAACTCCTTCTCCCAAGGATAATGCACTAAGGGAAGATACTCCCCTAGTGGCTCCTACTACAAAACAACATAAGGATGCTCCTCCTCTCCATGAATCACATGATGCATCAAATCAATCTAAAGATGAAAAGGATTACCAAGATGAGGAAATGGAAGGATTCAAGGAGGGTGACCTCTACAAGTAAAGATGGAGAAGATATTGCAGTCCCCTTTGGTGACTTATGAGGATTCACCTGTAGGAAATGGAGGAGATAAGTATCCAGGAAAGGAGGATGTTCCTACTAACACTCCTTCACCAGTGCATGAAGAAGAAGAACATGATGGGGAAGAGGATAGGAATCCAGGAAAGGGAAGTGAATATAAAACTGAAGAAATTCCTGATGAGAAAAATCTAAACATGGATTCCTCCAAGGAGCAACAAGATGTGGTTGGAAAAGGTAATGTGTAGTTGGATTCCACTTTTCCTACTTGGCTAGAAAAAGAATTAAAGAGAAAAAATTATGGTGGATGATACTCCTCCCAACAAGGATGAATTACTGGCAAACATAGGAAAAGGAAAAGTAAAGAAGAAAGCCAGGGTTATCTCCAGGATTGAGAGAGATGAAGCCAATAACAGGGTGATTCACATTGCTACCCCTGCATCAGATAAGAATAAGGATGAGGTGAATAGCATAGATTACAATATGAAAACTATCAATTTGGGAGCTGCCTCCATGATACAGGAGGTTGAAGAATTTGAAGGCTCCAGTGCTACTATTTTGAGCAGATTGAAGAAAGAAGTGCAAGCTAAGCAAGATTTGAAGAAGGAAAATGACAAAATAAGGAGGTATCTACAGGATTTGATGAAACCCTTGCTATCTATTAGTCAAATCAGCTCCTCATCATCTGCAACAAGTTTTCTACCAAAGGAAATAATAACTGAGTTGGAGAAGATGAATACCACTACACATGCCACACTAAACTGGTTGCAGGGAGTGGAAGCCAAAGGAGATAATGCCATTAAAGATATCCTGTCAACTAGTGGAGATGCTATAAGATTAATCGAGTGGTTGAAGAATGTACTATCTCAAGATAAGGAGGATGTTGATCTCTTGTTGCAGAAGACCAAAACCATCATGGAATATATTGAAGACAAGCTGGTAAGTGATGGAATTCTTCCTTCTTCCAAAGTTGTAGAACCCTGGGAATGGCATGAAGCTTTGCAAATAAGGAAAAGGGTTTTGAAGAAAGTGCATAAGCAAGGAAAGAAAATTGAGGATACCCTGAATGAAATCTACAACAAGTGCATTTCCTTCTTTGAAGTTATGATAGGAAGAAAAAGGTTTGCACCGAAACATTTGAGCTTGGAGCAATTGAGAAAATGGTGGCATGAAGTGTATTTTCTAGTTGATGAAAATCCACTGACCGAGCACCAATTAGATGATGCATCCACATACATTGCAGTGATGGATAAGTATCAAGCCCTAAAGGTGGATTGGGATAAGGTCGTTAAGTAGTCAAGAGAGGACATCAAATCCATTGAGAGGAAAATTAAAGTGTTAGTTATTCCACCTATAGCCAACTTGAAGAAGGTATTTTTGATGGTGTAGGATAAAGTGGAGCGAGATAAAGACAAAGGGGAAATCATTTAATGAAATGCTTCATCAAAATTTGTGCTTCCCCATTATTCCTCTTCATCCTTCACATGCATTGGACCAAATTACATTGGAGAGCCCAGGCTGACCTGGATGAGTCCCAAGCATTTAATGCTATTTTATTTTGTTCTAGAACTTCTTGGCTGACTTATTTTTGGGGCCTATTGTTTTGTAACCCTATTTGGGCCGACATAAGATGTAATCTCTATAAACAAGGATATTGCCTCATTTGAAAGGGCTAGATAGTTTTTGCATTGGAGCAGACTAAGCATTAGAGAAAGGAGTTAGTAGTTAGGTTATTTTCAAGCAAGGGTTGTAACAAAATACTAGAATTCTTGCTACTTTGGATGATTTAATGCAAGGCATTGTGATTTGGCATCCTTTTTGTGTTAGTTTTATTTGGCATGGTTCCTGTGATTCTATCTTTTGAAATTTCTTAAGGTTATTTGATATATGTTAGATCTAAGGTTAGATGATTCAATGGTGTTTATGGTTTAATGCTTGAAGTGTTTGTAGCAATCCCTAGTCCATACTTTTTGCAGCTAGATGATTTTTAGTTGCTTTGCAAAGTTATCCTGGACTTTAATATTCATTGTGCTTAGTTCAGTTGTGAATGTTTGTTCATTTAAATTGCAATAGAGTTATTTTGGATGAATGTTCATGATCTAAAAATCTTTCATGCCTTAGAAGATTCCACTATTTCTGTAAGATTGTAGGTTTATCTGGGTCAAGTAGGGATTAGTTTTTGAGGGATTGGTCCATTTCAAGTATTTTTCCATTTCCATTGTTAATCCTAGGATTAGTGTTAATTTTAGCAATCTCTCTGAAACCCTTATATTTTTCTATTTCTTTATCATTTGGTTAGATTTAGGACTTGAAGTATCATCAAATTGTAAAATCTAATAAACTTAAGATTTAGTATTTGTTTGTAGTAAGGTCCCTTTGTGATTACCAGCATTTTCACATATTATCTAAGATGTTTATGCATTGTCAAGACCTGACATTAGAGATCTTGGGGTTATCTCTTGAGGCTTGCTGATAGATATTTACCTTTCAAGAGAGATAGGATACTTGTATCTTGTCTAAGTTGTTGTTGTGCAGAAAACACCATCAACACATAACTTTCACTAATTCATAATTTGTAAGACTAATGAAGAGAAAAAACCTTTCCTTACCATTTGTTTCATAGGCCTTGATCTCATCACTTGTTCTTGGTCCATTTTTAGGTATGGTATATTTATTCTTCACTGAATACGAGGCATCATAACCAAGGTAAACTAGATAGCCTTCCATATTTTCCTTATAGAATGAATAGTCTATGCTATTAAATATAGGGATCTCCTTCTTGTGCACCATCCCAAATCTACCTCAAGTGGTTAATATTTTCTCCAAGGAACCTGGCTCTAATACCAATTGTTTAAATTCACACAAAAATTGAGAGGGGGGGATGAATCAGTTGTAACCTAAGACTTCAAATACCTTATTAGCATTCAGATCCAAATTCATTCATTAAACCCTTAAGTTTGTTATGATGAATTATCATGAAAAGAAAATAATGTAAATTGAAACAACTTAACACCAAACCCAAGGAGGGAAAAACCATAGTGAGGATTATCTCACAATATAAGTAATATCAACACTGAATACAATAAGGCTCACTGAGCAAAAAAGAAAAGGATCACTACCAAAAGGCTCATTGTCAAAATAAAAATGAAGATAGACAAGGAATTTTACACAAAGAAAAGCATCTCAATGCAACAAGGAATCCACCACAATGAATTCTACATCTTTGCATTCTGATTGAAGAACTGTAGCCACCTTCTGCTCACTACATCTTGTAAACTAACACTTGAAACCTCTCACTACTCTACTTAATTTCACATTCTAACACAGTACACTTCACATCATTTTTCATCACACACATCTATCTTTCATCTATCTTATCCTCCAACAATTTAAATAATACTTATACCATTCTTAACCTTGAAACCCTCTCAAAGGTTGGCAATGCACCTCAAACATGGAAATTCAAATTAGGTTAGTGCCAAAACACTTTCTTGGTAGATAGAAGTGAATGTGGAACAACTCAAAACTTAATTGGGATCCAAATGAATAATACCACAACCACATGCTACCACAAAAAAATATTTATTCTTCATTTGTAGTGTAAACAAGAAGTCTGTCGTTACCTATGCAAAAACCATTAAGCATTGAAGTACATGCTTCCTCAAACTCAGTGATGACTTGAAAATTATACACCATTCTTGAACATGGTCTAGAATATTTCTCAAACATCGAGCAATCCAATAAACTCCTTCTCAATAGCTTTAACTTGAGGAATGTACAAACCTAGTACACTTTGACAACTCTACCATACACTGTTACTTGAAAACTATCTTCCGAAGAACCAAACCTCAAATACTCTTGACTAAGGTAAACTACCAACACCATCATCACAACTTTAGAATCACAAGGATTGAAGCATAACTGCTAAAATACACAAAGCATAAACATTTATCCCAAACACCTCTATAATGTATAGTCACACACTGATGAACACAACTTCTACTGTATCATGATTCAACATACCATCTCTTGAATATAACACCTCTAAAAACTTTCACCAACATATCTAAATCACATAAGAATATTCTAAACCTAGAAGAAATGCAAAGCAAAATCATAACATCTTTGTGTAAGCCATATCAATGCTACAACACTTTTTTTCCTCTTTTTATCAAATTCTCTCAAAAGCACTTGGAAACCAAGCACCAAAGACATATCCACATTATCTTTGGCACTAATGCATCTATTGATAAAAGCATATCAAAGAAACACTAGAGGTTAACACTAGTAGTTTAGCTGATGACAACATAATGTAAGAAATCAAACCATAGACAATGCCAACTATTCATCTTCAACACCATTGTCCCTCATCACATATAGTTGACATTAGTTACAACACCAATCTACTCATACTTACAACATATTCATAAATAGTAAGATGTTTCATGTTTATGTTTAATTGTTATTATAAGCACTAACACTTGTAGGATCTCCAAGCATCATTCAATTTCTCCTTGTATGTGATGAGCAAAGTGACTTTAGTAAAACAAGGAACACACATCTGAGTGGTATGTTGCAACTATGTTATTTATCATAAATTTTTACCCATTTTCCTTTTTTCTTCTTAGAGAACATGATTCATGTGAGCATTTTAATAATTATTTTTCGAGGTGGAAACAAAAAAATTAGGTTTGACTTTAAGTCAAGACCCTATTAAACACAACCCTTCTCCCCTTATCTTTGAAGTATAGGTTATAGGTCTGCACTTTTTTAAATTTGACTAGAGACCTGAAGGCATCAAAACCTTATGAAAATTATTCAAGAACCTTTTATCATCAAATTAGCAATTCGATTACTCACAAACTATCATACTTAAGAATTTGATCTTGACTATCAAATATCCTTAGACTATGATGCATTTTTATAGGCTTTTCAAACTATAGAAGCCAATTTTTTTTATTAAGGTTCCCACACCCATATCCTACCCAATTTTTCATTCAATTCACATGTCAGGTTCCCATCTATTTACACTTTGTAATTCTACTTTCTATTTTTCTCTTGCTATTCTAAATTTTCTAGATTCTATAACAATTCATTTTGTAGTCTTAGCCTTCCTACCTTGTAACATTTTCAAATCCACGTTCATCCAACAAAGAAAATAGAAACCAAAACCCTGAGCTACTATTTTTCTCTCCCTTAAGGACAACGACCAAATAGTTTCTCTTGGTTACTTTTTGTGTCCCCCAATTTCAATTGTGATGCAAGCAAGGTGGATCAAAGACTCTCTTCAACTTGAAAATGACCAAACTCAATCTAAAAAAAACTCCTTACAACACAAATCCCTTGACTTAACTCAATCCCTCTTCTTATGGCTTGTAGCCCTCAATAACCAACCAATGGAGGTATCTTTTAGAGAAGGTCGTACAGTGGCCTATCAAACTCCACAAAGACTCACCACAAACTCTTAAACAACATACCAAAAGATCTCATAGGGTTTCCTTGAACCAACATCAAGAACCAACAACCTACCTTACTTCTAGGATACTAAATTAGTCCTATTTTTCAAAGAAAGTACCTTTTAAACATTTGACAAAGACCTAAAATACTTGGACAGTCTTATATTGTGGCTCAAAACTATAGATTCTCACACACATTTGTAGATTCAAGCCTTCTAATATGTTTCACCATGAAACCCTCCTTTTCACACACAAACACCTAGGGTTTATTGAATCTCCATCTACATAGGCTTTCCAATCCAATTCAGGGCATCCAATAGACTCCAAATACCATGAAAATTCTCATAAATACATTACATATACCATTCCATCACTTTTTTTTTATTATCAAAAACCAATATAAACGCTTTGATTTCACATAGGAAACACCATTACTCTACCCTAGGGCTTGACTCCAAATCACACAGCTCGCTTTATTTTCCCAAAAAATAGTGTAGACACGTAACCTACAATTATACCATGCCTTTCCACCAAGAAACATACCATAATAGTAGGTGGAAAGGCTTATTTCATTATTTACTCCTCAAACAGGGCCTTCGCTAGTTTTTACTAGTTAGTCATAGAGAATGAACAAAATCTTCCACAAAACTTGATATTAGATCCTCAGACTTGATGCAATGGAATAATAACACATGCTATTAAACTATGAAATGAATTTGAAAGCATCTACAAGACTGTACGAGCCGTACAGACTGAATAAATTTTAGAAAACTAGAAAATAACTGAGAAAAATGTTGCTTCTTGATTGATTTCCATTATACAAAACTTCAACAACCTCATGGTCAAGCCTTTTGAGGCTTTAAATACATTTTTGAATCAATTTTTAACTGTCCAACGTCTACAACCACTTTTTGAATTCCATGTCCCTTCAAATTCCCATTTGTTGTACTTTGACAACCTTTGTTTTTAATCACCATTTACAACTTTGTTTTACAACTCTCACCTATTTTGACAACCAAGACACAAAATATATCTCATTACATACTAAATGGTCTTTTTTGACCTTATTTAACATATTAGACTCAAAATGTCCCCACACTAACTACTTAAGAACCATTCCTAATGACTCATTACAAAAGAAGTTGGTCTTATTGACCTTATTGAGACAAAAAATCATCAAAACCTAGAGCCTACTTGGTATGATCTTAAATTGATAAAGATTGTTTAATGGTGCTCCAACACCAGATTGTGGAATGAGTGATTAAGGTTAATTCTTTGCCTTAGATCCCATTTCACCATCTCAGAATAAAATTCAAAATGTTCTAAAATCTTGTTTCTATTTATTTATTTAAAGAAATATGTAATCACATTATAATGCACTTATGTTAAGCCCAATAGTGATGAAGTTACTATTGATTGATAGAATGAGTATATGTTATAATATGAGCATGTACAATACATTTGCACACATTCCTTTCTTATAGTCATGTGGAAACATATAAAAGACTAGCTATTGTTCTATCAATTGTGCTAATAGTTACAGGAGTTGGTTTGTTCTTTGGATTTATTGTGGAAATAAAATTGAGAATTTGATTTCAATAATGTTTCATATGGAACAAGCTAGAATCTCATTAAATTTTCTAAATAAGCATCCTATAACTAGCATAGGATGATTAGTATCTAGAAATCCAACAAACACATTCATAATAGCCTGACCATTCTTATTATCAACCATAAATTTTGTGTAAGTATACTCACCTTGTAGGATATATATCAAGTTACTAAGTGGGATGAACTTTCAATATTATTCATGAAATCATCTGAAATCATTAATCCCATCTTGAAATGTTTAGAGGAGCAATAAGGGTGAACAAGAAAAAATTCAAAACTTTGTTCAAGGTTAGGAGGTTAGAGAAAGTGTTATAGGGTTTTGATATGGGATTTAACATGGGAATATGATGCTTGGGTTGAGCATTGGATGTGTAATGCTTAATTTGAGCTCTACAAAAGAATAAATGAGTGGAATGAGGCTGATTAAATATTTTCCAAAAATTAGTAGAAAATTCGACATGAGGAATGCACATTGGATTAGAAGTCTATATGACTAGTAAATTTTTACAAGGAAACATGGAGGGAGAATGCAAGAGAAGATAAGATAACTATATGATTGAATGTATTCAGTGAGAATTCCATAAGGGGAATCAGATATGGTCCATGAAAAGGTAGTAGAACATGATAAGGGGAATGTGTTAAGTAGAGGAGTAAAATTTATAGATCCAACTCAAAAGTCTAGAAAGAAGGAGAGATGGGAGATTGCAAGATTTTATGAAATGAAAGGAGATTCATATATAATGATGAAAAATAGAGGTCAAAGTAATCATACAGAATTTATAAAATATGGAAATAGGTGGAAATGGAAGGAATGCAGATCATGATGAATTTTATAAAGATTCTATGTAGGCTAATTCATTAAGAATAGAATTTCAATTAGCATGAGATGTACATTAATCCACAGAAAATAGAAAATTCTATAAAAATAGAACAAGACTAAGACAAATCTAGCCTTAGTATTTTCTTAAGCTTTTACAACTTCCAATACTAACTAATAACATCGAGGATGAAGAGGGACAACACTTAGAAAACAATTGACAAAGGGGGACCCATTAAAAGATTCCTCAGATTGCCAATAGTGGCATGGTGTGATGGCTAAGTTATAGTTGTGTTGTTATTCTTACGATAAAAATTCAAACTTCATTGGGGTGTAATTGTTGAGAATTTCTATTATGGATGAGGTCCCCTATTTGTGATCTCACTGGTTCATAGCTTTGGTTTAAAAGCGTTTATCCCTCTCAATAAGAAAAAAGATTCCTTAGATTGGTTTTATGTGATGAGTAAAATGATGCCTAATATATTTTTAAGAAGCCTATTCTTGGATACCTTTCTAATAATTTATTTTTAGAATTAGTTCAATGTCAAAAACACTAACCACCTTTCCACTTCTAACAAACAAGATATTCAAAAATCTCAAATGTTAAGAAGCATCTTCTAATATCTTTTCCTCAACAATTTTTTTCATTGTTTTAAAGTTTGTACAACCCACAACATGACTAGATTTTTCCATTTATAGAAGAGCACCAATGAATCCTCATAGATAATATATTGAAAGAAGGAAGCATGTCATCTACATATACATTAACTTAAAATGTAGAAAACAACAAGTGATTCATATAATTTTTCATGAAATCAATAGAAATAAGTTAACAAAAAGAGTTTGTTACTTCTACTGACATGTTTTTCTCCCAATATTTCAATGGAAAGCAAGGAATCCTAGTCTATACTTGACCTTATTAATTTTGTACTTGTCAAGATGAAACCATAGAAACCATATTTAAAGGTATAGCCTACCTTTGTCAAGAAACCATTACCCATTTATGAGTTGTAAATTAAAACCGTCATAGTTTAAAAAGAAGAAAAAAAAAGTCCCTCATCATAGGTAAGATCTTGACTTAACTATATAGAGATTGTAGTTTCATTGATTCCAATAATTATTTGACCTATCTACAAAAAAATGCCAAGAAGACAGTTATGTAGCATAGAGGAATACCATTCAACAATAAAATTAGGGACTTGAAGAACAACTTCCTTACAATCCTTAACCATAAATAAAGATAAATAATGAGTACTTATGAATCTAAAATTATCTTTAATAAAATTAACCCAACATTCATCTAAATATAGCACAATGATATTGGTAGCAAAAAGATTGAGATCTTGTAGTGCCACAAATGTCAACTACCAAAGGAAAAATCAGTTCAGTCCACCGTATTGGAATACCTCCTCACAAAGAATTGTTAGTTCCACGTTTTTAAAGTCAGGAAATAGCAACGCATTGTTTTTCCATATTTTAATGACTGAATTAAGGGAATATTTTCTTGTTCACACACAAGTGGTCTACCTAGGCACGCTGATGTTTACGGTTCATATGGACCGTGAAAAAGAATTGATTTTTTAATTTCTTTTCAGTCGATTCTAAAATATAAAAACCTTATCTCGTATGACTCTTTATGATAGATGTCTTCCATGAAATGAAACTTCCTGTTCATTTACATCACTGAACAGTTCATTGAATTTGACATGACATTAAATGAGTAGACACTAGAAAACATGCCATTGATACCTATTGGAGAATCTTTGTAGATAAACATGTCTTCCACTTTAATTTGAAGATAAAAGAAAGTTCCTATCCATACGAAGACAGTTTATACGTATTTCATTCAGATACGTTGCCAGTCTTACATATATATTACTCTAGCCAAATACCATATCACAGAAGAGCCAGAAGAGCCAGCCTGTCTCATTTAAAGATTTTAGTTATTGAGATCTATTGCTTATGAGGAGGAAGGATATGAGGGAAATGCTACTACCTCTCCCTCAAAGGCTCCCAAAATCATTGTTTTCTGTGATTTTCGGAACCTTCAGAGGGGAGATAACAGCACTTTATCTCACTTGGATTTAAAACCATCGTATCGAGTTCTCATTTCCTTAAATGGTTCTCACAGAGAGAAAACAGATAATAGTTCATGGAATTTTTGTCCCTTCTTATTTATTTTCTATAGAGCATGTTTCACATCCATTCTTAATTTATTTCATGTATACAATGGGTATCTCTTGTTACTATTGTTTTCTGTGATTTTGGGAACCTTCTGAGGGAAGATAACAGCACTTTCCCTCACTTGGACTTATTTATTTGCTATGGAGTATTTTCACATCCATTTTTTATGACCCTTATAAGAATTTCATTATATAGGAGCAACTGGGTAATGTTTTACTTCGTACCACTGTCCTCTTTCCTTTTGAAGTCTCTCTAGCATGGATGTTATGTTCTATTTTTCTTTCTGAGAGTGCCTGTGCTTGATTGGAGGATATGTACTTATTGATTTAGAGTCAAACAGCAAGCTTAATTACGTATGCTGCTTAACTAAACTTTGTTTTTCTACTCATCTTATAAATAACAAGAAGTGTGTTTTGAATCACCTATAATTTGAGTTCCTTTAGGATAGATTCTTCCTCCTCTTCTATAATTTATTTAAAAAAATATGTATTTATTTCTTATATATTCTTTGTTATTTGCAGAAGCCAGTTTGAAAAGTTGCGGCTGCGTTGGCAGCTACCCTTCTCTGTTTGCAGGCCGTGGTGAAGCTGTTTCCTTTCAAAGAGGCACTATTAAAAATTTAAAAGGAGATTGCTGTGCCTTTAAGTTTAAAAAGATGTGAAAGTATTTTTTTCCATGTAAAAAAAAAACCGAAAGAAAAAAATAAATCTCTACAACTTGTTTTTTAAGTGATATGTAATTTATGTAAGGAATTTGTTTTAGAGGGGGTTACAAGTTTGAACTTCTTCAAATGTTGTCTTTTGTGTGTTACAAGTAATCACTTGTAATTAGTGTAATATGGATTAAAATTGATATTTTATTTTCAAAATATTTTATGTCAAGTAGGGGAAGGGTACTAGTAGTCATTATATCTAATTTCGCACATTCTAAGTTCCAAAATGGTATGTTGGATTTGGACAATTTTTTTCGGGTTTCTTTGTATGCGACTTAAGAGCTTATAATTATTGTTTCAGCTTCTGGGTAGTTATGACGAACATAGGAGGATTCATTATGTACACAAAGGTCAAAATGTGCTCATGTCAAGTTGACGTTTGATACATATTCTCTACTGCTCTGATAACCATTCACTTTGACCACCACAAACTTTGCACAAATGCCCTTGGTACCAATAATGTTGCACAACTCCTCCATTAAATACTTTTTTCGTGTAAATACTGGGTATAAAGTGGACAACTATAAGTACATTTAGAATTTTTTAATGGACTTTTAAGTAGCATGTATTAATGAACGGTTATTCTAACATAGAACATAACTGAAACCAAACTTTACATTAAGCTGAAACAAATATGACAGGAAATCATATTTTTTGACATACTGATGTGCCACATCGTTGTGATATCCCGTTTCAGGTTGAAACCCACACAACCAATCACAATCAATTTGAAGGAGCAATCGATTTCATTTGCTGCTTGTTATTCCTTACTCAAAATGTCAACTGTCTCAACCTGCAGCATTCAACTGTCTTTACAAACTAACGATGCGCACACACATAGACACATCTTTATTTTTCCCTACACAGCAAGCCAAGAATTTCGAATCGACACATGTAAACTAGCAATCTTTTAACACGGGAAATAGGGCCTCAATTCATGTATAAAGCATAACAATCAACACCGAGAGGCCAAGGAATTGACTATTTTCCATTAACATAAATACAAATACAACTTTTAGGTAGTTATCTTAATCAGTTCCATACAAACTAAGAGATTAGTCGTTCCCTGCCTCTCTTTAACAATGATCTGCTCTGCTTCGATTTTTCCTTTTATTCATTCACTAGTATCTATGCAAAATGCCCTCATCTCCTTAATGATGGTATTTCCCCTGTTCGGCCAAACATTCTTTTTGTCCTTTCGTTCCTATCTCCACAAATTCTCTTCTTTTCTCTCCTAGTCAATGACCTCTTCTATGTTTCTCTTCCACACTCTACATCCTCTCTCTCCTCTTTTCTTCTTTCTCATACTTCATACACCTTATCCTTTTCCATAGAATTACTTAAAATTCTTGCTCAATGTCTTGTTCTAGTGCAAGGAAAAGTTGTATCAAATGACAAACTTCAAAATAACGAGCTCCATTTCAAGTCTTGATGTATAGATATTTATTTTGAGGGCTAAAATCAATTGCATTAATGGTTGTGGAGTGGCTTGGGAAGAATTCAAAATTGTCAACTCTCTATATTCCCTTTGCATAAATGAATGCCATTGCTAGTAGATTGAAATGACACTCTTAATTCATATGGTCAACACAATTATTTAACTGAATGATTCTCTATCATTGAAACAATTGGTTTATAAAAATGTGAGTATCTATACATTGCCAAACTGCATGACTATAATCCCTAAGTTTTATCGCTACATGTAAAAGTGTACTTGAACTCTTCAATCCTTTTTCACTTTTATGGATTTTGGCACAAACCATCCTTATTCTTTATGTCCATGTATATCATGTTGATGTATTATTTTTTATGAAAATCCTCTTGATATGTTCAATATAGGGAGAAAGCTAAAAGATAAACAAAACACACATGTGTATGTAACATTATATCATACCGCCCACCCCCCATCCCACGCGTTGGACAAAACACACCGATAGAAAGACTTGACAGATGTTTAGTTGCTTGCTATCATGTGTCCATCATTGGAAAAGGACACGCGACCGGTGGGAACATCAAAAAGGAATAGACAAGACACCCTAAATGTCGCCATTTTCCATATTTCATTTGCCCATTTTCCACATTTCATTTTCTAGTTTGCTCGGGACAGACATGTGGGTGACATAATGAAGTTGTAGGCATTCACATTTGGGGGCTAAACTAGGGACCAAAGTATGTTTTTATCCATTTGTTTATGTACATAGGTGCGTTTGGTCTACACGTTAGGCACATCCACGTAGCTAAATGTCAACATTTTCCACATTACATTTTATAGTTTGCTGTGGAGCGTGGGTGATGGAATGGAGGTGGAAGCATTCACATTTCGAGGTAGAATGAGAGCAATGCATTCAATAGGCGCGGAAGATAGCCAATAGGTATGTATAACTACCACTATATATGCCATTTTTCCATCTTGTAGGAACTGTGAAGCATTTAACAACTGTTAAATGGGTTTCTATGAAGCATTAAATGACTATTCAATGGGTTTTCTATGAAGCATTGAATGAATATTTGGAAAAGAAAATGTCTTTTCATTCATGACAAAATAAAATGTTTTGTTTGCATGTAGGGTTTTCATTTCGAATGCATAGTTGTTTATGCTTTTTTATTTTGAGGGTTTTCAAATTTCACTCTGAAGAATTGAACGACTATCCATTAGGAAGATGGGTTTTCATTGACAAGAAAATAAAGGGGTTTTTTATTTGAAATGTAGAGGTGCTTTGAGTGTTTTAGTGGGTTTTTGTGTTGTATTTTAAATTTTTCCTTTTGGTTCTTCATTGTGAAAATGGGTTTTCATTGATGAGAAAATAAAGGTTGTTCTTTGTGAAAATAGGTTTTCATTTGAAATGCAATGTGGGTTATGTGCCAACAAGTTTTCAAAATCATAATTTGAAATGGATAGAAAGCCCAAAATCATACACACAAACAAAACCTTTTATTTTCCCATTAACATTCTCATTATGAAGGTTGTAGTGTGTAAATGGTTTTGAAACATTAGATGGGTTACAATTTTTGTAAAACATAGTGTTTTGCATCTTACAATTTTACAAAATAGTTTGTATGTATTGAAAATCTTTGTGTTATTTAGACCATAGGAATGTGGTGATAGGAACCATTTTGTAAACACCTAGTAAGGTATTTGGCTTTAGTGTATAGATGGTTTAACAACATTTTGTGGGTTGGAGGTTTCATAAATCATGTTCTCACCTCACCTCCCACTGTGTTTTTGAACATACAATCATATTGCACATGTATATTTGGATCGTATTAAGAAACTAAAATGCATATTTAGATAAATTTAGAATGAAATTTCCTTTTATTAATCTGATTAGAAGAAATAAAATGCTCAACATTATTTGTAGTGTTGGAAAACACATTGTCCCATGTTTGTTAGTTTGTTTTGAAAAGTTTTGCTTCATTATGTCCAAGAATGCAATGAAGTCCACTTTCAAATTTTTGAACAACTCTTTGCTACAGTCAAAATGGCATTTCACTTTCTTCATCTGATTGGAGCAAATAAAATGCTCGCATTATTTGTAGTGTTGGAAAATACATTGTCTCTTCTTAGTTGTTCCCTCAAATACTGGTATATTATATGAATCAGCCTTTAATACTGGTATATTATATGAATCAACCTTTAATACTGGTATAGTATATTGTTAGTGGAGAAGCTAAAGTGTAGACAAAACATACCTACATGTATGTAACGTTATATTGTAACCCCCATCCCCCATCAAATGCGCTAGACAAAATGCACTGACAGAAAGACTTGATGGATGGTTAGCTATGTGCCATCACATGTCGATCGCCAAAAAAGGATGCATGGTTGGCAAGAAAGTTAAAAGGAAATGGGAAAAATTCCCTAAACATCGCCATTTTCCACATTTCATTTTGTAGTTTGCTGGGGAGGGATGCGTGGGTGACATAATGGAGTTGCAAGAAAAATTGTAAAGCAATAGAAAAATGTACCTAAACGTCCCTCAAATAATGTTAGTCTAAATGGTTTTGAAACATTAGGTGGGTTGCAGGTTTTGTAAAACACAATGTTTTACACATTACAATTTTACAAAATAGTATATATATATTGAAAAGGTGTATGTTATTTAGACAATAGGAGTGCAGTGATAGAAACCATTTTGCAAACACCCAGTAAGGTACTTGGCTTCAGTGTGTAGAGGGTTTTACAACATTTTGTGGGTTGGAGGTTTATTAAATCATGTTGTCGCCTCACCTCCCACTGTGTTTTCCAACCTACAATAAGACCGTGCATGTATATTTGGATCATATTAATAAATTGAAACATGATGTTTAGTCTATGTAAGAATTGTTATAAGGTTCCTTTCATTACATTTGTACTACCTAAATTTCATTCATATAGTTTTATAAAATTATAGGTTGCAAAACACTGATTTTCTCCTCCAACTCCTACACATGCACTCGAACCTTGATCTTTCAATGTGTAGACATGAAAAGCAGAGTGTTTTCTCCCTTCTTTCTACAAATTGAAAACACACACATTAGTCTACCTCCAATTCCCACTCCAGAAAGAAAGCTTTGAAAATAACAACTCATACTCACATTGTTTGTATTGTTTAAATTGCATTCATACTATTTTGTAAAATTTCAGGTTGCAAAACACTAGTTTTTTTAAATTTGCAACCCACATAATGTTTTAAAACCCTTTAGAAGTAACAACCCAATTGGTCACTCACCCCTCACCTCAGTTTGGTATGTTTTGTGATTTCCTTGAGAGCCTTTTGTGAATTAGATAGTAAGAATGTAGTGAGATTGGAAAAAACTAAGTTTTAAGAAATTTGCAACCCACACAGTGTTGTAAAACCCTCTAGATGTAGCAGCCCAATTGGTAAGTTGGGAAAACTGAGATGATGCACCTTTGTACATATAGTTGGTTAGAAACCCCTCACCTCAACTTGGTTAGTTGTCTCCCCCACTTGAAATTCCCCCTTGCTCTCCAATGTTTCACTTTCAACCTAAAAAATGAGAAAATGCAGAACATAGAGTGTTTTCCAAGAACAATACTTGTCACAATGTAAAAATCATGTCTTAATCACATCAACACCCTTCCCTCCCACACTAAATGGATAGCTTCTTGCACAAGGAAACAAACACTGACATAATTTGATGCGACAGGACACCTCCTCACTTTCCTCATCATGATGTTTCCTCCCATCTACCGGTTTCATCACTTTTATCATCTATCTTGGTGGGCCCTGCACTACACTGTCTCATCATGTTATGTATGTTTCTATGTATGTTGTTATGTATGTCTTTATTTTTTTTTGTATGTACATAGGTGCATTGTTTTGGGATATTGGTTGCCTTTATAGAGGGTTTTACAACATTGTGTGGGTTAGAGGTTTCATAAATCATGCATTCTCCTCCCATAGTGTTTTCCAACCTACAATCATTTAGTGTTTTAATGGTTGTTGGAAGATAGTGGGTGTTTCTAAAACGGTGCCTTTCATTGCATTCCTACTGCCTAATTAACAAAATACTTTTAAGACATTTTTTCGTATGCTCTGCACCACGTAAATTTGAATGTACAAAATCAAATAAATGGAAAACCACATTGTGTTTTCAAACCTGCAAATTATATTCTGCATTTATTTTTAAATCATATGAGGAAATTGAATTGCAATTTTTTGTGTAAGTAAGAGTTGCTATAAATTGTGAAGGTGAATGAGATTTAGTACATTCTTACTATCTACAAATTTTAAGGTTTTCATTCGAAGCATATTGTCTATATGTAATTGCATGTTAGAAAATAGTATGTGTTATGAAACCTACAACCCAAATACTGTTCTCAGCTTTAAGAATGTCTTTTTGATTAGAGAATGCAAATGTTTTATTTTTAATAAGTTGTTTACAATTTTTTTCCATCTTTTCACATAGGACTCTCATGTCTCCATCCAAATGATTCTCTTTTCTGCACTGACATCCTATTTTTCCTTCTTTTCATGTTATGTATGTTTTTGTGTATATTTTTATACGTTTTTGTATATACATAGGTGTGTTTTTCCAGTAGATTAGTTGCTATCTTTTGGTCAATCAAGGTGATTACCAAGGATTTTGTTAACTTGCTAACCTTTATTCTTACAATTATCTATATTTTCAGTCACCTGTACAAGTAATGGTTTAGTTTACAATATAATTGAGCAATGGTTATGATATCAATTTGTCATTTAGATGTTCATTAAGAGACATGAGATACAAACATAAGTTTGATAGTGGTGCGTGGTATCCTTCTTGTTTGTCTTCTATGCCATTATTAATTATCAAAACTTATGGCCTCTTTCATATGTTAGGTGAGATGAGTTTTGTATATATCCGAATGAATGTTTAGTGCTTCACAATTCCTATAGAATGGAAAAATGGTAGATATATAATTGTTGATATATATTACTAGTGTTAGTGATAGGTTAAATTGGAAACTAAATTACCATTGTACAATGTAATATGTTTGTTTATTTTCTTTACAAGCTAGAATTTTTCACTCACCACAACATATAATCCTATATTAGTGAGATTTGGAATAAAAAGATTTCTTTGTAGCACCAAATGTCTTTAATTTTCTGATTTAATCTATCACTAACACTTGTCTTCCTTCAAGGCGGTTAATATTGTGACAACTGAAATTGTACTCCCTTCTTGGAGATAGTACAATTTCTTGTCTAATTTGGACCTTTCTTAGGTACCCTTGCATTAATTACCCCTTAAATCATCATTTATAGGACCCTAATACCAATTATTTTAGATCTTGAGGCTTATTTCACCTAAAAATCCCATCAAATAACTTAAAACATTAAAAATCCCTAAAACCTGCCTCAAAAAGCTAGGGTGGGACTCATTCGCCACCTTGGATGAATGAGTCCCCCTAGGTGGGACCCATTCACCGCCTTGGGCGAATGAGTCTCATTTGCGGTCTTTTTCAAATTTGAGAGGGAAATTCACCATTTTAATTCAAATTTTTGGTGGATGTCGGCCTTTGAGATCTAAATAATGGTCAATTAGGTGTTAGTTCCTATATAAGAAGTTTCTAAGCCATTTGATCAAGCATTTTCAAGAGAAAATTTAAGAGACAAGTGTTGAGAATGTTCAAACAAGACCATTCAAGTTTCAAAAGAAAGCAATGTTGAAGCATTGGAGTAGCATTAAAGTGTTTTTGTAGGTATTCAAGCTCACTTTCATTCAAGATCTAGCATTTTCAAGGGTTGATCATGGTTTTCTATGGTGAATCATGATGGATTCTAGGTTGGGGACATACAACTAGCCATCAATCCAAGCCTAAAGAATTGTTTCCTAAGTGGTTCCATCCTCCATTATCATCCTACATTCAGCCTAAGGAAGGTACATGCATCATTAAGGCTCATTTGGGGTGATTAGAGATCTCTCTAAGTGAGTCATACATCTTCATATTTCCATTCTTGCATCATATTCTTATTCATTAGAAGAAGATTTCATCATGCTTCAAATTTCCTAGTCTTAGACACAATTAAGGCTAGGGATTTCATGCATATTTCATTATTTCCCTTAAGGTTTAATTACCAAACTAGGGGTTTGACCAAGGAAAACCCCCCCATTAGAAAATTAAGTTTATATTCTATTTTGTAGGTATTTTTGCAGATTTAGATCCATAATTCAAGTTGGAAGGAAAGAGTAGGTGTTGAAGTGCAGATCAAAACTTTAAATTCTTGAAAAAGAAAAATGGGACTAATTCACCAAGAGTGGCGAATGATTCCCATTGTAGTTTTTTTCTAGATCTATTTATAGATTCAAATACCCTTTTCCACGAAAAAGGTTCCTATGTAGAAATCTAGATCTAGGACTGATTTTCCCAAAATAGCAAATGAGTCCCAGTAGGTCAAAAAGTCAAAATTTTAAGCATTTCAAATCTTCAATCATTCATCTCAATATTTCTAGGTGCACACCATACATCTTACTACTTTTATGTTTGGTTCTATTTGCATTTGTAGGTTATTTAATAGGTTATTACATTAAACTAGTGTTTAGAGATGCATCTTACATTTCATTGTCATTTCCAAGTCTAAACTTGGTGGTGAACCCCCTTATTAGTTTTCTTTCAATCCCTAGGACAACTCTATTTCAAGATTTCTTTCTGTTTGCATTGGGATCTCTAGGTTTATCCTTCAATGGAATAGCTTGAAAGTGAGTGTGATATCATTTAGCAATAATTATTATTCACCCCATTTTTAGAGGTTCGATTTTGGTGAAATTGCTTTTAGAACATTAAAATTCTGATTTGGAGTGCATTTTCATCCTAGATTTGGCTTGCATTAACATTGCATTAGGAATTGCATTAGTTAATTTGCATTATAGGGTTTCAAACTTTGCATTAGTGAAATCTCATATATAGCTTGCATTTTGCACCTCATTTCATTGAAAATCATAAAAAATATGCATTTTCACCTAGCATCTACATCATATAGCATAGAAAGCACAAAAATCAAATTAAAAATTTTGAAATTTTAAAACAAAAATCCCCGCTGGGACTCATTTTCCACCTTGGGTGAATTAGTCCTAGTGTAAATTCTGAATTGCATTTTAAATAGTTAAATTTCCTAATATTAAGCTTTTGTTTGTTGTTATTTCTTTTCTATTTTAGTTGGCATACTTTCTGTTACATTTAAATCATTAGAGGTAGCATAATTTACATTCATTGCAATTGTGGATAGAATTAGATTTGTGCACTTTTCATTTTCAACATTAGTTCATAGTTCATTTAGACTAGATTACATTAGACATACATTGGAAAACAAGACCCAACACCTAAGCCACTTGATGAAAGTTTAGCTATTTGACTATTTCAAATCTCTCTTTCCAAGTTAACCTAACCCTCAAGCCTTTTAGTAGTGATGACTTTGATAAGTTAGATGAATCAGTTGAGGATTTCATCTCAGAAAGTTCATCCACTAAGACTTGTTTTGAAAAACTAAGAATAAGAGATGTTAATGTGATTCAACCTCAACTCATCCTTTACCCATCTTCACACAAAAATAAAACTCAAACCAAACCTTAACTTATCCTTTACTCACCTAAGAATATTGTTATGCAAAAACTGAGTCATAATACCTCTGCTCATACATATAATACTAGAAATAATCCACAACTAAAACAACCAACTCTGAAAATATTACCTTTGTGTAATCCCATCTTGCCTAGTGCTCCTCATTTACCTCCATATAGTGGGAAGGAGTATGATCTTGTTGAAAAACTTAAGAATACTCTTGTAAATATATCCCTTTTGTACCTAATTCAAAATTTACCTAACTATCATAGCATGCTTCAAAATAGCCTTACAAAAAGTTGTGATCCCTACTAATACAAATGCAAACGATGTGGCAACTCTAATAGAAGGAATGAATATAGTTAATGTAAAAATTGCCTTTCACCAACATGAGCTCCCTCCTTTGGAGATGAGAAAGAGACTTGATACCTTCATGATAATAGCCAAATTCAATAGAATCTGAATAAAATGGACCCTTTTTCATAATGGCCCAACCCTTAATGTGTGTAGTGTGAAGCTTTTAGATAGATTACACATGGAAAAATAAAAAATTGAATCTGATTCCTTATCAATTCAATGATTTGACAATGTAGAAAAGAGAGTGCTCTATGTGATTACTTTACCTATTACAATCGGAAAGGCCACCTTACAAACTCCTATTCATGTTATACCTCATGATCTTTCATACAATCTTCTTTTAGGAAGAGCTTGGATTCATGAGATGCATGTGGTGCCTTCAACTCTCCATTGTATCATGAAATATGTCTATAACAACAAGGTATACCAAGTTGAAATAGACCCCGAGCTTGAGAGTTGTTTACAAGTTGAAAAAGGGATGTCAAGTCATTTAAGGACCTTAACTCCAACATTAAACATAGAACCTATGCAAGAAGAGAAACACGAGATTGAAACAATGTCAAAATTATCAGATGATGATTGGGCTTCTTTGGAATTAACACCTTTAATTATTGGAGAATATATAATCACAAATGAAGAAGATGAGAAGCAAAAACAACCAATGATAATGTCTACATAGAACTTGGAAGAAAATTCACAAGTGTCTACCTCATCCACTCTTGAAGAAGACACAGTTTATACAACAAAATTTGATGAAATAGACTATCAAAAACCACCAAACCTAAAAGAAATGGAAAAACTTTATGAGAGAGGTTATGAACTTGTGAAACAATTGGGTTATAGTGGTAAAGGATTTGGAAAGAAAGTGGAACCTCCAAGAATGTAAGCTCCAAAGATGTGGACTGTGTGGGGAGAAGGTTCCACCCAAGGATAAACCTTGAGATTTCAATGTAAAGGAGATTAAAATCTAACAATAGGGTTGACCTAGCGACTGAATTTGACAAAAGGGGTTCACCACCAAGTGTAAACTTGGAAAACACAAGATGCTGGAAAACACAGTGTGATATGCAAAATGACCTAAAAATGCAAGTAAAATGTAGCAGAAAACTATAAAACTGGAAATGTGCACGTGGGAAACTGAAGAAAGTAGAATGGAGGTCTAGAATATTGAAAAATTTGTTATTAATGCTAGCTGGGACTCATACACCAAGCTAGGCGAATTAGTCCAGTTTTGGGTAAACTATGCTGGAAGAGGTTTTAGACAAATGGGTAGTCAGATCTACAAAAATCCCTGACAAATAGGTGTAGTGGGACTCATTCACCAATAGTGGTGAATTAGTGCACTTCTAGATTTCTAGAAATTCAAAACTGGATTTTGTTATAGTTCCCATTCTACTTTGTTCTTCATGATTCAGATTTGGGTCTAAAACTACAAAATTCAGCCTATAGACCTTCTCTAAGCTTCTCCAAGGCTTGCTTAAAACTTTGACAACTTTGAATTTCTTTGAAAACTTGATGACAACTTTTCCAATCTTGTTTCTTGACAAATCTACAACCTAGACCTACAAATCATATGCAAAGAGGGGAAAATGTTGTGGGGTTAGTGAATAGGGGTTTGTCTTGGTTAAACATATTGTTGGTAATCAAACCCTTGAAATAGAATGAAATAGAATAGAGAATGATGTTGCAACTCACCAAACCCTTGCAATAAGGTGTTGCAAACATGTAAGTAATGGCCCCAATGGATGTGGACTTGGAATCTAGGTTGATGTTGATAGATTTTGAATGCAATGCTTGCTTGAATCACACAATCCTACACCACAATTGTTAGATCTAAAACAACATGATGCAAACAATCTTTGACATGATGATTGAAATTTGAAGAGTACTCTTGAATGCTTGATAATCTACCCTTGAAATGCCTTGAATGATCTTGTGAATGCTCAAATTCTCTTGTGAACTATATACATGAATACTTCAATTCTTGGGGATGAAAATGAGAGAAAGAACCTTGTATTTATACTCAATTATGTAATAATTCCCAAAATTACAACACTACAGGCTGACCTTAGATCTTGGAGAATAAAAAGCCACCAAAAATTTAAATTAAATTTTCATTATGAGTTAAAGGGGATTCATTCGCCACCTTGGGTGAATGGGTCTCACCTAAGGGGACTCATTTTCCCATAATGGTGAATGTGACCCACCTTAGGAATTTGAGGCAGGTTTTAGGATTTTGATCTTTTAAATCATATTTGTTGGGATTATTCTTGAAAATACATAGAAATAAGGCCTGTGGATGCAAAATGGGGCCATTTAAAGCATATGAAAGCTCAATTATTAATATAAAACCTAGGAAAGTGTGAAAGTGTGTTACAACACTTAAGTGAGGTATCATTTGAATCCTTTTAGTTTAGAAGGGCCCAAGACCTAATGTGTATGTATTATTCACAATGCAACATTAAATCAAGGCCAAATTAAGGAAAAATCACAAGGAGGGCCCGAACAAGTCAAAAAAAGTAGAAGGGTTACTTTTTTTATGAATCCATCTAGCTCCCACTTTAGTGAGAAGATGAACTTGCTTCAAACTCACACTAAAGTAGACCAACGCACACATGAAGAGGGGTTCAAATGTACCAATACTAGCAAGATGTGACAATAGAAATCAAGAGGAGTGATCAAGCCCCCAGGATCAAGATCCCATGACAAACTAACATAAGTGCAAATGAACACACATGAAAATGATATCAAGAACAACAAGGAAAAAGCATGCAATGCAAAAGAGAGAAAAATGTAAAAAAAAAGAGTTAGATCAAGCTTTGAAATTGTCCAACACAATGTGTATTAGATCTAGGTTGTTTTTCCGAAGACACATACTCACTTTGAGGCAATGGAACTCATGGATTTCCACAAGGTGAGAAGTCCTAAAAGGTGAGAAACATACACTCATGGTTGGTATGTACTCACACAAACACAAGTGGCTATGGGGAAAGTCATGCCTCAAATTGGGATTTTCTCTCAACCATATCAAAGTTATACCTCCTAATAACTTTAATAAGGTGCCACCCAAAAATGATTTTTCAATATTTATGAGACAAGAAAAAATTTGTATGCTTGGAGCTCATGAATAGATGCCATGGCACCACAAGCATGCAAGATATGCTATGAAAGGTGGCTATATAAGAACACATGGAAAATTAAAAATGAAATAGATTTTAAAGGAGTCTTGCCTAGTTCATGTGAGGTCTTTAAGTTAGGGAACATTGTGCCTAATTCTCCAAGAGAGGACCAATCAAAGAATAGAAAAATTCACAACTTAGGGATGCAGTGTGTCACATCAAGCCACTAAGAGGAATGCAATATGATAAGATAGGTCACACTCATGAAGGACATCACACCAAAATTCATCCAAAAAGTCAAGAAATGCATTGTATGAAGCAAGAAGGCTACACTAAGAACCATGAGAAAAAAATGCGAAAATGATAATGCCTATGTATGCCCCCACTTCAAAGGAATTGATAACACCATACCATGAGAATTACTTTAAAGTATCCAATGAAAAATGCACACAATAAAGAAAATGAGATCCAACTTGGAAATCCCTATGCCAAGTCATATGCTTTAAGGCTACGCCATGCAAGAGAAAGGAAAGAAAGAGGTTTCCAACAAAATGAAAACGAGAAACACATAAGGGATCTATGGATCTGTAAGTATGTTCTTTGTTGCAATGTTTATAGAGAGCTTGGAACTATCATCATCCCCAAATACATAGAACGAAGAATGACACAAAGAGAGCAAAAGCAAAGAAAACCTTTTGGGTCAACATGGAAGAAACATGAATTTTGACGCCTTGCATCATCCCCAAGAGAAAAACACAAGAAAAAAGAAAAAAGAGAAAATTAAAAGGCAAGGAAAAGAAAATTTTTGGGTCAACATGGAAGAGACATACAGTGTCTCGACGTCTTGCATCATCCCCAAAGGAAAAACACAAGACAAAATAAAACGATAAGTGAAAAGGTAAAGAAAAGAAAATACTTTTGGGTCAACATGAATGAGACATGAATGTCTCGATGCCTTGCATCATCCCAAAAAGGAAAAACACAAGCCAAAAGAAAAAGATAAAAATTGAAAGCAATGCACGACATAGAGATGAATGAAGGTACACATAGAGGAATGTCACAAAGAGAGAGAAAATAAAACAAAACATCACAGGAGATCACATTACGCACATGCAATCACACAAAAGAAAATACAAAATACTAGTAAGTAAAATGCAAATCAATCTATGAGCAAGTCATTTGCCTTCCAATCTCAATCTGTATAAGTGAATGGTGAATGACAAACTAAAGGGACAATGAAAAATTCATTACTAAGACAAGTCTAACAAATTATTTTCCCCACCTAGTGCAAGGAAAGAATGAGCTGAGGTAGGAGATGGGAAGGGTCATGCAATAGTGAGAAGAGGATGTTCTACAACTATTACATGAAAAGGGGTGGAATACTATGAAGCTAAGAAATCACACGATGGCAATCATTGCCATCAAAGTGAATGTTTTGAAATATTAACTAAAATGCATGACATTCATCGGTACTATGTCTAAGAATTCGATGATATGCACAATATGGAACTTTTGCATCTTTAGGATATAGCACCAATCTATTCATAGGTGGTAATATTATTAGTTCTTTGTTCAAAATTATTTGTAGTTTCTTTTCACTTTTGGGTGGTGGATGAGGAGACTTTATTTTCTCTAACTTGTAAGGTCTCTTGTGTTTGCTAGATTCACCCTTTTCTTTAGTGAAATGTGGAGGAGGACCTAAGGTGATCCTTGCATCCTTGTAATTTTTATGATTCATTGGTTTCTCTCTAGGAAGAAGGAAATTCAAATTAGGAGGGGAATCAAAGATCACCATGCCATCATTTTGAAGCCTTACATATTCTATAGGAGGCTTTCTATTATGAGGGGGATCTTGATAACCTATCCCTTTTTATTTTCATCCATTGGGAGTTGCTCTAGGAGTTGATGAATTATATGTTCACTTGTTGTATCAAATCCTTGTTTACTCAAGATTGTGAATCCTTTTCCATATGTTTCTTCAAGATTGATGGGAGTGTTTGTTACTATGTTATCATAAAATGGTTGAGCATTTTCTTGTCTAGAGGAACCGGGTTCAAACTAAGGTTCAACTTTTGTTTCAATATGTAAGTAACCAAACATCTCAAGGGGTGGTATTGTAGGAATATCTTGTTGCTTCATGGATGGATAGAAAGAAGCATTTTCTTCAAGGTTGTCAAGACAATCGTTTAGGAACCTATTCATGATTTCATCATCTTCTCCAATGATTTCAACATCATGAAGAGGACATGTATTAGGAGTTGAAGGAGCATTGGTAAGTTTAATGTCATTAGGATCATTTCCAAAAGCACAACTTGACGCATCTATTAAGGACATTGGTGACATCCAAAGCTTGTTAAAGCACATATCCATGATGAAAATTTCAAATTGTAAACTATGCAATAATGTTTTAAATGTAATTTTTTTTAGGCAATGCACAAGATGAATGAAATTTAATGAAATGTAATGAATTGAATGAAACATAATGTTTGTAGATAAAAACAGAGAGATAACCACAACAAACAAAAACTCAGAAAATAAAGACTAAATGCCAAAAATGTAGTGAAAAATATGCAAAGGGACTAATTCACCCTAAGTGGTGAATGAGTCTAGTTACTATTTGTTTTGAGAATTTAAAAAAAAATAAAAAAATTGGATTTTATGATTTTTATGTTCTCTGATGCGAGTATGCAATGCAAATGCAGAATTTTAGAAATTTTCAATGGAATTAAATGCAATAATGCAAGCTAAATGAGCTTTTCACTAATGCAAACTTTGAAACCCTAGAATGCAAATTAACCAATGCAAAGTTAAATGCAATGTTGATGCAAGCTAAATATAGGATGTAAATGCACTCCAAATCAGAAGTATGATGTCCTAAATGCAGGTTCACCAATATGGAACCTCCAAAAATGTAAGCTCCAAAGATGTGGACTATGTGGGGACAAGGTTCCACCCAAGGATAACCCTTGAGATTTTAATGCAAATGAGATTGAAATCTAATAATAGGGTTGACCTAGGGACTGAATTTGACAAAAGGGGTTCACCACCAAGTGTAAACTTGGAAAACATAGTGTGATATGCAAAATTAACCTAGAAATGCAAGTAAAATGTAACAAAAAACTATAAAAATGGAAATGTTCACTTGGGAAACTGAAGAAGGTAGAATGGAGGTTTGGAATCTTGAAAAATCCACTGTCAATGCTAACTAGGACTCATACACCAAGTTGGATGAATCTGTCCAGTTTCGGGTAAACTGTGTCGAAACAGGTTTCAAACAAATGGGTACGCAAATGTACAAAAAATATTGATAGACAGGTATAGTGGGACTCATTTTGCAATAGTGGTGAATCAGTCCACTTCTAGAACTTTGGAAATTCAAAACTATATTTTGTAGCTCTTAGTATGCTTTTATGTTCTTGATTCAGATTTGGGTCCGAAACTAAAAAAATTAGCCTATAGACATTCTTTAAGCTTCTCCAAGGATTGCTTACAACTTTGACAACATTGAATTAATTTAACAACTTGATGAAAACTTTTCCAATCTTGCTCCTTGATAAATCTACAACCTAGAATTGCAAATCACATGGAAAGAGAGGGAAAAATGTTGTGGGGTTAGTTAATAGGGGTTTGCATTGGTCAAACCCCTTGTTGGTAATCAAACCCTTGAAATATAATGAAATAGAATAGAGAATGATGAATGAACAAATAATGATGTTGAAACTCACCAAACCCTTGCAATAAGGTGTTGCAAACATGTAAGTAATGGATCTGATGGATGTGGACTTGGAATCTAGCTTGATGTTGATAGATCTTGAATGCAATGCTTGCTTGAATCACACAATCCTACACCACAATTGTTAGCTCTAAAACAACATGATGTAAACAATCTTTGACATGATGATTTACATTTGAAGAATGCTCTTGAATGCTTGATAATATTCCCTTGAAATGCCTTGAATGCTCTTGTGAAGTTCTATAATGATTAATACTTGAATGCTCGGGAATGAAAATGCGAGAAAGAACCTTGTATTTATACCCAATTATGAAATAATTCCTGAAATTACAACACTATACGCCAACCTTAGATCTTGGAGAATAAAAGCCCGCTAGAAATTTAAATTAAATTTGAGTTTTTAGTTAAAGGGGATTGATTTTCCACCCTAGGCGAATGGGTCCCACCTAAGGGGACTCATTCACCCATAATGGTGAATGAGTCCCACTATAGGAATTTGAGGTGGGTTTCAAGATTTTGATGTTTTAAATGATATTTGTTAGGATTATTCTCGAAAAAAAACATAAATAAGGCATGTGGATGTAAAATGGGGCCAATTAAGGTATAAGAAAGCCTAATTATTAATGAAAAATCTAGGAAAGTGTGAAAGTATCTTACAAGACGTTACAACACTTTGAAATAAGGATTGGTAAATGATGAAAAGATGTTATTTAAGGTTGTAACACCACAAATCTGCAAAACATATTAAACTATTCCATACACATTAGCATGATGTTAGTTTGAAACAAGCACAAATTAGTGTTCCTATGAAATAATCCAACATGATTCATAATGCAAATGAAATAACAAAGTAAACTAATTGAGAGCATTAAAAACATGGTGCATACCTATTCCATAGTGGATTGGTGCCACTTTCATATGAAAAGTAGCCCTTTCCTAACCCTTGACAAGCGAAATGATTAAGATGCTATGAAAATGCTATGAATTGAAATGACAATAGTGAACTTGTACATAAGATGGTGGATTCAAAATGCATAACTTGTGGATCCAAAATGAGAAGAAAAGCCTCTTATTTATAGATGAGATTGAGAGAAGAAGAGGAAAATGGATGAATGTGGGACTAATCTTCAACCAATGGCCAAATGCCACTTGTCAAGATGAGAATGGAGGAAGGTATGAGAATATTTTGATGAATGTGCTAATAAATCATATTAGGTGGATTTTCAAATTTGAAAGTTGGCTTGTTGGAGGGAGAAGAAAGGGTCTTAAATGCCAAGTGGGAGACATGTAAGAGACAATGTAAGAGGAGTTAATGCCATGTTGGAGGGGACAAGTCCATTTGGAGGAATATTCCCTAAAGTTGCCATGTTGAAAGAAATTAGAAGATTAATAAATAAAATAAAATGATTTATTGTGCAAGTTGCAAAATCTAGAGAATTGGGGGATTAGATTAGCATTAATCATGATTTGATTAATTTTAATGGAGGTTAGTTTGTTGTGACATTCAAATTAAATATTTGGATTTATTTAATTAGATGAAGGAACTTTAGGAGATTAATTAAATAAAAATTGATTTGTTTAATTAAAGAGATAACATTAGGAGATTAATTAAATAAACTTGATTTGTCTAGTTAAATAGATGATATGATTTAATCAAATAGAATGATATATTTAATTAAAAGAAGAATATTAAATTTAATTAAATAAAGTTGATTTATCTAAATAAAAGGGGAAATATGATGAATTTTAATCAAATAAAGATTATTCGATTAAAATAGTTTGTAGAGGGATGATTATGGACAATTTGAAATTAGTGAATCCATATTAGATGCATGTATATTTATGTGTATAAATTTTGCACCTCTTTGAAGCAATGTACCTACTATGTTGGTTCGAAGAATAATCTTGTCGCGGTCAAATTTAAAAAAAAATCTGATTTTTTCATATGCCCCAACGGAAAGAAGTATATTGGTACACTGCCCGTCGAGAGATCGAGTGAAAATTTTGATTTGAGGGTCAATCTCACAACAAAGAGGTTCAAGATGGATGTATGGATGGTTATGATGATGATGCAAATGAGATAGTTTTAAGATGCTTAGAATAACCAATCTGTATTATCCTAAACAACTTAAAATAATGATGCACTGCATGTGAGATGGATGATGTGATGATTTATGAAAATGTATGGTTTATGAGATGCTTAGACTAATAGATCTATATTATGCAATGATGAAAATGCAATGCATGTGAATGATATGCAACATGTTGATGGTTTTTGGATGCAGGATGGATGCATTGGTGATGATGATTAACTATCATGGTATGATGTTAGCATGGAAGAAAGAAGAAATAAGATGATGACAAGAGGATTCAACAAGCCAACTTTATTAGAGATGATGATGAGAGATGGATGATTTACTTATCAGGAATTGGGATTTTAAAAGGGAAACTTACCTTATGTTTGATAGCACACATAGGCATCATGCATCAAGGTATAAAGAACCAGGATGGTGTTGCACCTAGTGTGATGGACTTTGAATCAACAAACAGATAAGAGTATTCTTGTTCACACCTAACATACGAAACCTCATTTAAAATCCACTTTAGATATTTCAAAATATCTCAGACGAAAATGTAGAGCCTTCCTATATGGTCAATAAAACACCTAAAACACCCTCCCTACAAACCAAACAAAGCATGCATGACCAAGGTTATATTACAAGAATATCCAACAAGCACACTAGATAAAAAGATAATGATTGTTGCCCCATTCCTTTCTCTCTAAATCCTTTTGTTTGGACATCATCGAGAGGTCATTAGAATGAGTGGAAATAAGATAAGTCAAAAGACAAAGATAATGTAAACAAACAAGCTAATGTTCTTCATACCGCTAGCCAAGCCTAAACTACAGTGATGCCTGATGTTGATGTCCATTGTAGGAAGGATGCATCCTAGAACATGATGCTATCAAATGATTGATTTGGGACTAATTGGATGATGGGCTATTAATATGAAAAGTTGACCAACTTGTTCACTTACTGACCTAGACTTGAGACCCTGATGTTTGAGTTTTCACTTTTAACCTACTAGACTTGTTTCCGACTTTTTCACGAAAGGTTGAGGATGACGATTGATTTATTATGAGTGATGTTTATTGCTGGTGAAAGCGAGATGAAAATGGGTGGATTTTTCAAATATTTGGATGTTTTTTGAAATGTTTTGAGGTTTTTTTTTTTGGTATTTTCAAGATTTTACAAATGTTTTGATTTTTCCAATTTTCAAATGTTTTGCGGTTTTTTGAGATTTTGACCAAGAGGACTAACCTAAAGACCTATCCTAGGGGCCTCGAGGGCTAATCAATAGATTAGCCTTGCCTACGTTATACACGCAGAGACCACACAGTTCAACTGACACAGACTCGATTATTGATGATATATGAATAGATGGATT
>VDFB02238573.1:0-21308 GCA_007258455.2 Sequoia sempervirens | reverse complement strand
TAAATACAAGTTCAATTGGTATGGAAAGTGTAAAGATGTAAAATTTTGACTAAGTGTCAAACCTATCAGTTTAGGATTACAAAGTATCGGTTTTGGGTCCTCACCATTCCATGAATGAAGATTTTTCTCTACAATTCTAACCTAATTTTTGTGGTGGTTAGAATATTCTTAATCCAATATTTCATCTAGTTTGGTGAAGTATTTTGGGAGATATGAATGATAGAGTTCTCGGTCTGGCTTAATATAGTCATTTTCTATATAGTGTGTCAGTGTGGGAGATTCTACATTCTTTCGTGGATGAATATTTAGTGTTGTTATGTTGAAGATAAGCTACCAAATGTCAAATAAGTAGGAATTTTAGATGGCATTGTTTGTTTACATCCACGTATTTCAAATTTGGTGTACAGATGAAGGTTTGTTGGTTTAAGTCTTATTTGGGGCCAACCTAACACATTTGATGTTATGCAAAGAATGGATAAGTGTATTTTCCTTATGTAAGATCTAATTGTGGAAAAATATTTTGGCACCCAAATGCTTTCTTACACTTCTAGGGTTTTCTACCTAAAAGGAGAAAGATGGGCCAAAATGGGAAATATCTACACCCAAAATAAATGGAAGTATGGATGAAATATGACTAAATACAATGTCCTAAATGCAGAAAAGTGATAAAATAGATCAATTATTAAATGAAAACTAAAGAAATGCAAGATGTTTGAAAACATAGTGTTGCATGCAAAAACACCTAGAAAGATGAATAGAAATGTAAATAGAATAGAACAGGAAAGAAAAAAAAAAAGCATGCACCTGGAAATATGTTGCAGACTGGAATGGAGACTAGAAATGCTACTGATCCTAAAAATTTGGCCTACTAGGACACTTACGCCATTCTAGGCGACTTAGTCCCAAATCTAGAAAATTGCACCAAAGCCCATTTCAGCCAAATGGGTATCCAAATATACAAAAAAATCTAAAAAATAGGTATAGTGTGACTAATTCGCCACTATTGGTGACTTAGTGCACTTCTGAATTTCAAAAAATTCAAAAGTGGAAATGGAAGCCCTCGGTTTGCACTTTGGTTTCTAACTGGTGTTCACCTCCAAAAATTTGATTTTCGGCACTGTAAGAGAATTTTTGTAGATATTTTGACCTATTCAACAAGGAGGTGTCTTCAACAACTTTGAAATTTATCCTTTAATGATCTCCAAGTCTTCAAGACACCTACATCTACAATCACACAAGGAAAGAGAGAGAGAAGTTGAATGTTAGGGCATCGAGGTTTTCCTTGGTCAAACTCCTTTTTAGGTAATTAAACCAAAATGAAGAAATAATGTGATGAAGCATGAAACAATGGATTTAGAGACTTTCCATGGTGATAGATCTTGAATTTCTATAGCAATAGATGAAGAATCTGCCCTTGAATGTCTAAAAAAACTATCTTGATGACTTAGAATGCTAAAACTCTAGCTTGCTTGACTTGAGGTGGAAGATAAATGATGAATGAGTTAAGCTGAGATGCATTATGGTTTAGAATATTGTATTTATAGGCAATCCACCTAATTTACTCTTTAATTTGATCCCCAAGGCCGACATGAAGGAAAAATAAACTTAAAATCCATTTTTCTCACCTGAACCTTGAAAATAACCCAAATGGGACTAAGTCGCCAAGCTGGGTGACTTAGTCCCACTTGGATGGGAATAATTCACCTAGATGGTTGACTTGGTCCCATAGGGGCTCTTTTTCTAGCTAGATTGTCAGGGAGTGAAGAAATTAGGTTTCTAGGTTATTCTAGTAGAGTCTTTGATCAAAATAAGCCTCAAGATGCACAATATGGGGCCATAAGGGCTTATTAATGGTGATATAAAGGGTAATTAGGGATAGGGACACAAATTTCAATGTGAAAGTGTGATTAGACTAGAAAGGCACAACATCCAATGTGAATGTGTGAAATATATTACAACACTAGATTAGAATTAGGTTTAATTCACAAGTCTTCTAGATTAATGTGAAGATGCAATTAAGTAAATTTTACAATATTGAATTAGGGGAGAAATAGGTCCATTAAGTTTAGAAAAGTGTAAAAATATTTTACAACACTTTACAACACCTTTACAAGACATTGATAAATGCATTTTATTCAGTTTGCAAGGGTCCAAGACCTAATGTGGATGCGTAAAACACCTCACAACACTAAATCAGGGCCTCATTAAGTCCAATTTATCATCAATTATTCCCAAATCAAGCAAGCAAAAAGGGATACTTTTTCCTTGTCCACACGAATATAGGTCCATCTTGACCTATCTTAAGGTGATTTGATTTTTTATTTATGGTATGAAAGTTTTTGGGGCTGACAAGTTAAATTTTGTGTATTACATCCAATTAGGCCAACCTAATTGATGTTACACTTGATGTGGATATATATAGTAGATTGATTTTGATGTTTTGGGATGATGAGTGAATGTACAAAGAGAGATAACATGTATGGTGTTCCACCTACATGTGTGTGATGCAAATTTGATCAAAGTTGTGTGAATTGAGTTGTAATGTGTGCGGATATAGAGTAGAGCAAAGCATTGATCTAGATCAATGCAAAGTTTCATATTATACTTCATTGGAACTATAATCCAAGATATTGTAGATGCATTTGTATCACTTCAAATAGGCTATAAGCCACCCCTTATTCTTCTATCTTATTCTCTATGGATAGTGAGTCCACCTATAGTGAGCACTATTATAATATACTATATCCAAATATAATATATTGTGAGTTAATCCTCATCATGGTTTTTCCCATTTTGGGTTTTCCACATAAAAAATCTCGATGTTCATGTGTTATGTGATGTTGTGGATGTTTCATGCTTTATTTTCTTATATCAATTGAATTTTCTTTTATAATTGGATGGCTAATTGTGGAATGGTTAAATATAATATTGATTCACCCCCCCTCTCAGTATTACAGGTGTTCAATAGATGAAGTCTTTGTATGGTCTGAAATAGTCGAGCCTAAGATGTGGTACTAGAAGTTTGACACCTTTGTGTTGAGTTTGAGATTTCTAAGATCTAAATCATATCATTGTATATGTTACAAGATAATAATGATAGCATTCTCATTATTGCATTATACATTGATGATATAATATTGTTTGGGAATGGTAAAATTTTGATTACAGATTTGAAGTCTTAGTTATTATTATAGTTTGAAATGAAATATTTTGGTGCAGAAAGGTATGTTTTGGGAATAGAGATTAGAAGAGATAGAGCTAAAAATCTTTGGTTAATTCAAAGTAAGTACGTGAACTCAATGTTGGAAAGGTTCAGCATGGTTTTTAGATTGTTAGTTGTTCTTGTTATGTAAGGGATGAAGTTATCTATGGAAGACTATCCAAAATCTCCTACTAAGATGGATGAAATGACCAAATTACCTTATGTGAGTGTTTTTGATAGTCTTATGTGTGCTATGGTCTATACTAGGATATACATTGCCTTGAAAAATGGGATTCTTAAGTCAGTTTATGGCTAATCCTATATGGATACATTGGGATGTAGTTAAGAGAGTGTTTAGATATCTGGATGAGTATTACCTATGCTTTCATGGATATCCTATTAGACCTAGAAATTCCATCAATATATATGGATTTGTTGATTTTTTTTGGGCAAGGGACATTGAAAACCAAATATCCACTAATGAATATGTGTTCATGATGTTTGATAGTGCTATTAGTTGAATGAGTAGGTAGAAAGCTATAGTCACTTTTTCCATGATAGAATCATAGTATATAGAATATTCTCATGCTTATAAAGAATCCATTCGACTTAGGATATTATGTTCTGATGTTGGATGTCATTCAGGGAATGATTACTATCATTTGTGATAGTTAAAGTACCATACCTTTAGAAAAAAATCCTACCTTTAATGCTAGAATGAAGCATATTGATGTTTAGTTCCATTATTTTCATGAATTGATGAGAGATGAGAAGGTGAAACCAGAGAAAGTTGACACTTACGAAAATTTTGTAGATGCATTGAGAAAAGTGTGTGAGTGTAGAAAAGTTCAGACCATGTTCCAAGTCTATTGACCTCACAACCCATAGCAATTAATTTTATGTTGGCTATTGAGAGGTCTTTAACAAGTGGGAGATGTTGGGATTAATGTGTCTCAACATTTACAAGTCCTAGAATTGGTTTAATTATTTAATTATTTATTTTATTTTTATGTTTTATGTTTATCTAATGTTTTAATATTGTGGTACCTACTTTAGTGAGGTGGCATCCTACATGTTAGGTGACTACAATGACATGCATCCTCATTTGGATGAGATAGATATACCACTTGGTGGTATGTGTCATGTTGTAAGAGTTATGATGATTGATTATGACAAATTTACCGACTGAATTAACATATAACAAATGGAAGAGTCAAGAATGAAAAATTATGATTGATTGATGATAGGTGGACCTTACTTGATGTAGGTGACTATGCATGCAATGGTTTTGCATGCATGTAGGTGCATTGTATTTTTAGGGAACCTATGATAAGGAGAAAGTTGTCAGAAATATAAAATCAATGTTAGGTAGGTTTTGATTATGGCAGTGCTTTACCTGTAGGTAAATTGCACGCATTCAAGCATTGTGCATGCTAAGGAGAGTTATGACATGCATACAATAATTGGATTATTTCCATGTGGAAACCCTAGTCATCAACCTTGAGATGTCTTCTTTATTTCATTTTAATATATATTTGGTACTTGTACATTTTGTAGGTGAGATTTTGAAGTTATTTACTAGTACCGTTATGGTGTCAAAACCATTCCAAATTCCTTATCATTGTTGAAGACCCTTGTTAATGATATTTTATTTAAGAGTGTATTGTAACCACATTTGATTACTGATAATACAAAATGTTGTCCTTTTGGAGTGTGAGGTTTTTCTCCTAAAAGGTTTTTCCCCACATAGATCTAGTGTTATTATTTAATGTTGTTTTGTATATTTATTTAAGTAATCTAAATGTGCATCTCTTTACCATAATTTTAATGGTTTTAGAAAAGAATTTCACTATCTCCCCCACTTAGATTGATGTACATTTTTTTTTCTCTCTCAACTTCCTTTCAAGTATGAATAAACACTATCCAACTTTAAATTGATAACTCTAGTCTATATATAGATCATCAGAATTTAATAACATCACAAGTCATGCACACATAATGCACACCAAAAAATAATAATTTCATTAGTTTCAACCTAAGAAATACCTCATCTAAACCTTCCTCAACTTCCTTAATCTTAAATAGTCTTCACTAGTTTGTATGGTCAATTGTAGTTACAATTACCTATGGTATCAAAATTACTTATGAATATGTAACTACATTTTGTTTACATGTCTACCAAAGAAGTTGAAACTACATTTGAGAAATTCATCTATTATTTATGCTTTAATGGATGTCCATAGGTCCTATTCCAAAGCTCCCATTTGGCATAGGCTGGGAGGATGTTTGCAAAGGTTGTAGAGTTCGGATTTACACCTACCAATTCAATTTGGTTGGAAGGTTCTAAATCATTTTCAACAAATCCATTTTGATACTATCATGTAATTAGGGTGTTCAATGAGAGAATATTTCTGAGGCACTCTATCAAATACTTCACGTACCTTTTCTATGCTTACACATTGGCATATATTTTTATTAAGGCAGTTGCAACTACAACATTATAAAAAATCCTCTATCATATATCCTATGATGGATGCTCATACCCTATTCTGAAGATATCATTTTCACACAAGTTGGTAAGATACTGATAAAGGTTGTGAAGTTAGACTTTACACTTGCCAATCACATTTGGTTGAAAGTTTATAAATCATTTTCAACAAAAAAATTTTGTGCATATCCTACAACCATAGAATTCCATGACACCATATTTCTTTGAGGCATCTAATCAAATAGCTCATGTTCCTTGTCTATGCTTCCAAATTTTGCATACATGTCTACTAGAGAATTTACAATTGTAATATCTGACAATAATTTCCCTTTTAATATGATTTGATGGATGTCCATACCATGTTCCAAAGCTCTCATTCCAGGAATTGGCCCACAACCACCTTAATGATTAAAGCTTAGTTTGTGATCTTTGAGTCTAGCCAAAGTATTACATGCTTCACTCCTAGTTTGTTGTAGGTATCTAGTACATTTATGGTGCCCTTTATAGCATCCTCCACCACTTGCACTTGTTGCCACCCACTAAATCTCTTCTTAAACAAAAGAAATAAATTAATGCAAAAAAAACAACTTTAAGTTCACCTGAAATATAAATTGCACAATTGGTAGGGTAGAGAGTTTGTGTAAAAATTGTCAATTTCAACATGAAATTGCACAAGTTTATGATAAATAGATAGCAACAAAATATATTATTAATAATTATCAATTGAATAAACCTAGGTAATGTTTAGAATTATACATAGATCTTTAGTAATAGAGAATTTTGTGTAAAAGAATCCTTTACACCCTCTGATAGTCGCCATCAGACTATCATAGTTTAGAATATTGACCTTGACAAGCTAAAGCATATTGTGATTAACTAGCACACTCTAAGCATTGACTACTTAGGTGGTTGATGTAGGCCCTCTCAATCTATCATTTTTTCTATTCACCATTCTTGTTAGCAGATGTTCACCGTTTCCATTCAAACAATGATCCCATTAACATTATAACTCAAATTGTGTTCCCATGTGAAACTTTGGTGGAGGATCATACTTCCTTGATCGCATAAAACAAGAGAACCAAAGCAAGATATATGGCATTAAACAAATATGTGAAGAAGGTGGTAGAGGGAACTTTTTTCTATCTCTTTGTTTCACCATTCACAAAAAATAGGTTTCAAACCCAATCAATTTTTATTTTCCAACGCACTCTCAACCTATGCCAAAATGGGGGATTTTGAATAGGGTATGGACATCCATAAAAGCATAATATAAGGGAGATTATTATTGGATATTGTAGTTAGAAATGATTGGGTAGACATGTATGCAAAATGTGGAAGCATAGACAAGGAATTTTAACTATTTGATTGGATGTGCCAAATAAATGTGATCTCATGGAATGCTATGATTGTAGGATATATAAAAAAGTGAAAAAAAATTCAACCAAATGTGATTGGAAGGTGTAAATTTCAACTCCACAACCTTTTCTAGTAGCTTCCCAACTTGTGCCAAAATGGGAGCTTTGGAATAGGGTATGGACATCTGTTGTAGGATAAATGATGGAGGAATTTTGTCGCATGTTGTAGTTGCAATTAATTTGGTATACATTTATAAAAAATGTGTAAGAATTGACAAGACATGTGAATTTTTTGATAGAATGCCATGATTGTAGGATATGAAAAATGTGGAAGCATAGACAAGGCACCTAAACTATTTGAAAAAACACCTCAAAGAACATTATTTTCATGGAACACCTTGATTGCATGATATTAAAAAATATGTATTTTTTGAAAAGGATTAATAAACTTCCAAACGTTAGAAACCAAGATCTGAAATGCAAACTAGAAAATAACCTTCCACAAAGAGAGAAACAAAAAGCAGAGATTGCATGAAGATGTGCAAATTGATATTATTCAGGAATTCATAATTGCATGAGATGATTTTTTATAAAAGAAAAGATATGCATAACCCTAATCTTATCTTGAGCAACAAGATAGCTCAACAAGATAAGGATGACAATAATTAACCTAGGAATTAAATATTACCTAAGTAAAGTTATGCAAGTGTAATTAAATATTAATTACACTAACACCCTCCCATAAGTGAAACTTTAGGAGACTAACAAAGCATGCACCTAAAACTAAGATGAATGCAAGAAGCATGAAATGGGTCCCGGCTAACAAGGCCCTCGACAAAAATTCCAAGTACAAAATGCAATAATGAGGTAGAGAAGGAAAACTCCAAAGGGGACAAAACCCCCTACAATGAGATGATCTGCAAAGAAGCAATTCAGAAGAACACTGAGTAACACTGGAACCGCAATCTGACAAGCAAGGAAAGATACTTCTATCTACAAGAAACCAAAATAGAATCATAATAATGTGATAGCAGACCCGATGCCACGGAACACTGGAAAACTCACAAACTGGAACAACCCTAGAATTTGTGAAGCAATAGTAGATGAGATGATGACAAAATCTGGAAATTGTGTATCTCGATGTCGATGCCAAACTGAGACTAAAACTCTTCCATAGGAACGAGTACCATAAAGACTCTAGAACATTAACCATAAAAACATGGCCCTCAAACTCAGAAGGATCTGAACTAATGCGGATCAATAACCATAAACTCCTAATCTGAAGTGTGAACCGATGTGAATATGATATGTGTCAAGTGAAGATAAGAAAGTGGCCAAAAGAAACTAGGAAACCAAATAACCCATATGAGTCACCATCAAAACAAGATGAAGATCAAAGTGCATGCACACTCTAATCAAATTATTATGCAAGAAACCCCCCGATGGAACTTTATCTCAGTTCATTTATTACAATAACCCAATGATTGTAAAATGAGAGAATGCTAAATGTGCATAAATAGAAATAAAAATAGACCTGACATCTTTTGTAGAGGACTCAACCATCTTCCAACGCCACAAGAATGATGAAAAAAGGATCATCAGTCAAAAGATATTCTCCGAGTGAAAACAACATCTAAGTCAGCGGACCTGCAAAATAAATCTAGAGAAAAATCAGAAGAATCCACCTTCACCACTAGATTGGCATCGTAATCATCTTTCCAATAGTATCTCGTTTGTGAAAAAAGGACACCATATGCAAAAGTTACGCTTGATTTTGTAAAAGTGCTCCTGAAAGGCCAATCTAGCCTACAGGCTTCCCTGGGGGCTAAAAAAATCAGCCCTTGGTGCTGTGCGCGACTAGGGGCTAGAGGGTAGGTGCTGGGGGCAGAGCCCCTGGTTCTCCATAGGACCGGTGCTGGCGGGCTGGGGCTGGTCGGGGGTTGGGCGCATAGCGCCTCGGTCGCCTATAAGGACTTGGACACCGGAGGAGCCCATTTGGCTAGGGCGCTAGGGCTACCGGTCACCAATGTGGGATATGGCTTGGGCAAGGATGCCCGTGGGGTTGAGCTCAGCCAACGGCTTTTAGGTGGCCATCACTTCAATGGCTACCCACAACGGCGGTGGTGGGTGGGATTTCTATTAGAGTATTGGCATAGAGTTCAAAAATATTTTTTAATTTTTATCGAATTGAGCATGTTGGGAGGCCATAATGCCCCTGCATTAAATTTTTTTCCTTCTGCCAACTTCAACAAAATCAATGAAACAATAGGTATTCTTAGGGTTTTTGGTCATTGTGAATGCAATGGTGACCTCCCATTTGTGGCAAAACTGCTCAAAAAATCAACTACCTCCGTAGCTTGCAAAAATCTCCCGCTTTGAAACCACATGGATCCGCAAACGATGGCCAAAATCTCCAAAACAAAAGCAATCCTGACTTTTTCCAATGCTCTGAATCCAATGGTGAAGCCTGATCTGATCCAAAACACCTCATAAATGAACTCAAGGCATGATACCCTCGAGGAATCCCGAACGAACTCTGCAATATTTTCTCAAAATCTAAGAAGGGGCTGCAAATCAAGGCTCTGATACCATGTTAGAAACCAAGATCCGAAATGCAAACCGAAAATAACCTTCCACAAAGAGAAAAACAAAAAAGCAGAGATTTGCAAAAGATGTGCAAATTGATATTATTCAAGAATTCAATAATTACAGGATAAAGATTTGCTTTATAAAAGAAAAGATGCATAAACCTAATCTTATCTTGAGCAACAAGATAACTCAACAAGATAAGGATGACAATAATAAACTAGGAATTAAATAATTACCTAAGTAAAGTTATGCAAGTTTAATTAAATATTAATTACACTAACATCAAATGCATGCACTGCAGGTGTAAAGCCATACTCTACAACTTTTTCTAGCATCCTCCTAGCTTTTACAAAATGGGAGATTTGGAATAGGGTATGGACATCCATCAAAGCATAAAGAATGGAGGAATTTTGTTAGAGGTAGTTACAACTACTATAGTAGACATGTATGCAAAATTTATTTATATATTCAACTTTCTGAGTAATTTTTATACCATGGGTAATTGTATATACAAATTCACCATACAAACTAGTGAAGAATATTAGAGATTAAGGGATTTGAGGATTTAGACACTAAAAAATGTCCTAAGTCTACGAGCATCATTTTTCTTGGTCTTCATCCTTCGATAATTGAATAATTTTAATTATTCAATTATGTTTGATCATATTCCTCTATTAATTAGACAACTTTAATTATTTAATTAGTTCACTTTCTAATCTTTATTATATCCCAATCAATTAAATAATTTAATTGCATTGCTAATATACCCCTTTCTTCTATAATTAAATAAATCATCATTTATTTAATTCTTTCTCTATAGTCAGATAATAATTATTATTATTTGACCTTTTATTCTTCCAAGATTAAATAATTGTTGAAATTATTTAATTCCTCTCTAATTTCCATCCTCACATTTAATTAAATTGAATAAATTTAATTAAATGCTCCATCTTTTATTTCCTCCAAATAAATAATTTGAATAAATTATTTATTTGCCACTTGTACCCTTTCTCCATTTTCCTCCATTTTTTAATAAATTATTTATGCACCAGCTGGTCAAAGATGCCCTGTCATTCATTTTTTTCATAGTCTTCATTGTTGTCATAGTTGTCAGGCATCATAGCCATCAGGCATCATAGTTGCCAGACATCATACCTATTATGATTCCTCCAAGAATAGCATATTCTTGGTGCATCAATCTTGGACCATTGATCTTGGCATTTGTTTAGAAGTTTGATCTTGACCATCCATTTTGTAACCTCCCTCTCATGCATGCTCCAACATTGATCTTGGAATCCTTTTAGAGGATTAATCTCAACCATCCATTCAAATGGTTGTCTATAAAAGCAACCTTCCTCTCCCATTTTCAACTTAATAGCTAATTGTCTCCAATTTTCTACTTACTATTTTGCAAGTATTTGCACATGTGAAGCAGCAAATCTGAGGAAAAGATTGCAAAAAGGAGAAATAGGAGAGAAAGGGAAGTGAAGCAATCAATATGGGGAGTAATTTTATTTATATTTTTCTTTTCTAATTCTCTCCATTATTTTGTATTCTCTTATTGATGTGGTTTATTGGTCTAGAGGTGTTAGCTGTCACTATTCTAGGCTAGAAATTAAGAACCCCATCTCACATTGGTGAACCTGACACAAAAATACCTTTATACAAATTTTTCATACAGATTTAACTTGTTTTCATAGATTTTGAGTACAGAACGACACAACTATTAATTGTAGTGACACATTTGTTGAGGAGCGACACATCTGTTAAACACAGTGACACACTTGTCCATAAACGATGCATCTGCAAAAGGCATCCTTGAGTGGGAAAATTTGAATTTGAAAATGCAATGCAACTTTCCTTGTGTGATGCAACACAACAACACAACTGATGAAAGGTGTGACACAATTGCTTATCAGGTAAAAAGTTTATTTTTAGTTTCTTTTTCATCTTTCTTTCACTTTCTGTGAGTTGAATAGGGTTTTTGGGTTTTCATATTCTGTATGCAATGTTTGGCTTTAGATGGATTCCCAAAATCACTTCTTGGAGAAACAAAATAATTGAATCCTTTAGTTCTAGTTTTTCTTTTTACTTTCATTTCTTTAGCTTAGTTTTTTTTATTTTGGTTTTGGTTTGATGCTAACCCCCTTTTGGTGCTAACTTGGAGTTTGAGCAACTTTTTTGTTGGCCCAAGACCTTTCTACCTTTCTTTTGAGACTACTAACAAGTGGTTTTGCAAGTTTAAATGCCCAAGAAATTTATTTTGAAACCACTTTGCTTGTTTTAGATTAGAAAAGAATTCATTTTGGTGCTTAAAATTAACAATTGTATTTCTCACATAGATTTAATTAGAGGGTAAAGAACGTCGTGTCTTAGTGTTTGAGGGTGGTAGGTATTATGCTCTCACCTTTTGCAAACTCAGTGATCAAAAAGCCAGACCCATCTAATTTTTTGTTTACCCATTAGAGGGAATGTCTTAGTGGGAAAAATCACTCACCCTAAGGGAACAACCCAAGCGGTAATAGGCTAAATCCAAGTCCTTTCAAACCTCTATATAAACTTGTGGTTGTGAGGAAATTTTGCAGTCAATAGGATGGTACATGATAGTTCTCCTCTAGTATCTTTATGATACAAGAAACCCTTGTTCTAAGGGTTGGGAGACATCTCAAGGGAGTTTATCATCGTATCCCCTGAACCAGATGCCCTTAGTAGACACCTTTTGTTTTTAGAAGCCTATCCATTTTTAGTCATTGCTTGGTATGGTGTAGGGTACAATAACATGCCCGAAGTTAGTCACTACTGACTCCCTTGAGTAGAGATAGTAGTTTCTGAGAAGTGACTCCCCACGAATCCAGAGTTGGTGTGCCCATAGAAGTGAGTGTCATGGAGGGGAGCCAATGCCACCAAACTTATAAGCTATCTACTCTCAAGAAGGAGATGTGTTCAAAACCAATCTGAGGTATTTCGGTGGGCCTATACTAGTATACAAACCCTTTTCTACAAGGATTGTGCTTTTTTTCTTGTTACAATTTCACATTAAACTAGTCCTAAACAAAGTGCTTGATACTATCTGCTATGATTTCTAGTCATACTTCATCATAAACAGTCAAAAACCTAGGTCAAAATCACTGAAAAACATCAAAACTATCAAAAACACCACTTTGTGAATTGCAACTATCAAACATAGACCCACAATTGCCAGTGTGAACCACAACTATTAGCTTAAAAACTACAACTATAATTCTAAAATGTATTTGTCAGAAACAAAGCCACGCCTGTCAACCTGAGCCGCAATTGTGAAGTGCAACTAATAGAAACTGAGCTATAATTTCCTACTAAATAAAATTTTCTAAAATTTGTGTCCAAAGTTTGATCAATACCATTTTACAGTGACCTATGTCAGATAAACCAAAGACCTGCAAGTATTCGCAACTCATTTTAGCATACCCATTAGGAAAACATTGCATTATAGGTTGTATTCCTTCATCCCTTGCATTTCTCAAATTAAACCTTGACCTTTAGGCTACATCTAAACCTTCAAATTTTGAACAAAGGGATCTCTTTAAGCTTTTGGAAATTCTTGGCTATTTTTTCTACTTATCATTGACCATTGTCATTTGTCTTTTCATTGTCACTTTGTCAAGTTAAGTCTTGGTCTTCTCTCTTGGTCTTGGTTGTCCTCTTATGGTCAATGACATTTGGAATTTTTTGCCTTGGATTCACATTAGCTTGAATGCCACCCTTTGTTTAAAAGTTTAGGGTTCCTTTGCATTAGATCACCCTCATTTAGACTCACCTTCCTTAGATTGCACTTTACCCCTTATTCCAAAAATACAAAAATATAGCTCAATTTACCCTTAGTATCATATAAATCCATCATTATCCTTGCATTTTCATATCTAAAAATACAAAAAATACAAAAAAACATAGACCAGTCTCATTTAACCTTAGTTACATTATCATGCTAATCTTGCACTAGTATCATCTAGTCACCTTATCACTCACTTTGGCCATCACCCAATCTTTTAGTGTCCTTTAGCATTCTTTATCCCTCATCTTTTAGACATTACCATCCTTGCATTATCATCCTTGCATTAACACCCTTGTATTTTCATATCCTGAAGTCCAAAAAAATCCAAAAACATATCATAGTCTCATTACCATTTTGCATTATCCCCAACTTGCAAAAGTCTCACATGGTTGAAACAAGTCAAAATCCAAACGAAAGGACATGGATTTCCTAAGGAATCCATTTCTTGATAATGTCACAAATTGAAATAAATCTACACCTTGCAACAACACACCACAAAGAGAACAAAGTAACCCTTGGGAAGACCGAAACTTGGAAGTGGTCAACAAACAATTGACCCCTCAAGAGATTGAAATGTATTATCAAGATCCAACACTTTTAAGCATAGTTGACTAGCTTGTTAGTGCCAACCCAAACAAATTTTTCTATGCATTAGCCAAGAAGGGTGCCAAGTTACCTAAAGGTTATGACATATCAACCATCATAGAACAATGAACTAAAAATCCATTTGGCATTCCTTCATCACAACAAATGGTAAACATACCCCTTAGGACAACTGCACACCTGACCACTAAAAAGGTCTAACTTTCACATTTGGTAGTTCCTCAAATACCATGGGTAAGACTTTCACGAATCCTCTCTTTCTAAAAACAAATCAAGGTTCCATATCACAAGGTCCTACACCTTTGATTCAAAGTCACACACCCTTGAACCAAAATACAAACAAATTTCCATACCCACACCCCAAAACAAAATCAAGATCCCTCATTCCAATTCCAAAGTGCACCTTCATCAAATCAACTCTCTCCACCAAATAACCCTAGAAAAGTGTGCATCATTTCACAAAAGACCCCAAGTCAAAACCACAACCAAGGGTCCATTCCACTACTTCAAAAATACAATCCAAGGACCCTTCCATCATTCCAAAACTTCACTCAAGGGCTAACACCATCACTTCAAAATGTCAACCAAGGGAACATTCCCTCCCATCAAAACATAATTCAAGGGCTCACTTCATATCAAAATGTAAATCAAGGTCCTATACCCTCATTTGCAAACCAAGGATTCAATTTTCAAAATCAAAACTTGAATCAAGGGTCTATTCCTCAACTCCAAAACATCACAAAATACAAACACATCTTTGGAACAAACCTAAACACCAATCTCGCTCCAAATCAAAAGAACTCACATCCATTATAAAAATCAAGGTCTCATATCACAAAACTAATCAAAATCCAAACCCAACACATGAACTCAATGCAAACAAAGTTCCATACCCACACCCAAAAAACACGAATCAAGATCCTTCATTCCAATTCCAAAGTGCACCTTCATCAAATCAACCTCCACCAAATAACCCTAGAAAAGTGTGCATCATCTCACGAAAGACCCCAAGTCAAAACCACAACCAAGGGTCCATTCCACTACTTCAAAATACAAGCCAAGGACCCCTTCCATCATTCCAAACTCCACTCAAGGACCAACACCATCACTTCAAAATGTCAACCAAGGGAACATTCCCTCCCATCAAAACATAATTCAAGGGCTCATGCCTTCATATCAAAATGTAAATCAAGGTCCTATACCCTCATTTGCAAACCAAGGATTCAATTTTCAAAATCAAAACATGAATCAAGGGTCTATTCCTCAACTCTAAAACGTCATACCAAATACGAACACGATCTTTGGAACCAACCTAAACACCAATCTCACTCCAAATCAAAACAACTCACATCCATATAACAATCAAGGTCTCATATCACAAAACGTCAATCAAAGTCCAAACCCAATACATGACCTCAATGCCAACATTATTGCATCACATCAAAACAATGTGGCATCATCCCTTGCAGACTATTTGCTCCAACACATGTAAACCCTTGAACAATGAATGGCAATATGCAATTGGGAACCAACAAGAAGACATATATTTTGTGGAGGAGTTGCGCTCTTTTCCATTTGATTAAAACTTATACATGCCACCCTTTCCCCCACATTTCACAACACTGCCATTTCCTAAATATAAGGGGACAAGGGATCTGGTAGAACACATCTGTGAATTCAACATAGCATGCATGGAAGTTGCATATGACCCCACCTATTCCCACGAAGTCTTATAGTGGCAGCCTTAGATTGGTTCTCACATCTTCCACAAGTCATCAAAACATGGGGTGAATTCGCCGACAAATTCATCAATCATTTTTCCTTTAACATTAAAAACTATGTCACCCTTGCAACATTGAGCACAAATAAGCAATAAGGGGAATCACTTACCTCATTCTACCAGAGATGGCGAGGCTTGGTTAGCAAATTCCCTTGTCATATTCCTAAAAAACAACTTGTCGCCATGTTTGTATAAAATCATAACAAAGAATTGATGAGTCAAATTCAAATCCAATGTTGCACAACCTTTGAAGAGATTCTTGAGAAGGGTGTCCTTATTGAGAAATGCCTTATCACTAGAGGAATGGTCAAGATAAAAAAATATAATCAAAAACCTAACAATGAAAAAGGAAAATCCTGGTCCCAAAACAAAAATGTCACAAACGACAAATTTGTTGATGTCAAACTGATAAACAAAGGACCAATCATTCAATGTAAAGGTCCTTCATCAAACACATCCAGTACACCATGTACCCTAGCACAAGGTCAAAACCAAACACTAAATACTATCTAAATCACCCAACAAATAAGAGCTTATCCCCGTACCAAGAGAACATACACCCCTTGGGTGAACCCACTGAATCAATCCTTAAACAACTTTTGCAATCTAATGTCATTACACTGTCAGATACCAAGAATTATGAACCTTCGTTTATCAAACTAGATTGGTGGAAAGATGACGAATACTATGAATATCATCGCACAAAAGGACACAAGTCATCTAGATGCTAGACACTCAAGAACATCGTTCAAGACCTTATTGAGGATCAAACCATTTCAATTGACAATTTACAGGGAAAAACCAATGTGATCATATGATATTCAAGACCCCGTTGCAAGACCATGATAAAGGAAAATCCTCCAATTTAGGGAATAATAACAGCAATGCCAACTATGCAGCTGTCAAGCATGATTACAACACCATCATTCTTAATGTAACACCTCTTGATGATCGCATTGTCACCATCACTATAAACAAGCCAAAATCAAACTATGTTGTCACTACCCGCAAAACCAAGATAACCATTCTAGGTCCATCCATAAGTCCTCAACCAAAGGGTCAATATAATCTCCTAGACCAGTTAGGAAAAACTCTAGCACAAATTTCTATCTTGTAACTCCTTTGCATTTCACCACGGCACAAAGTGATCCTTGACAAAGCCCTACAAGAAGCCTCTGTTCCCACAAATCTAGATGTCAACGAATTTTAGGCCATGGTCAGATACCTCGCTATGCCACACCACATCAACTTATTTGAACAAGACTTTTCAGCACCAAGATCTGACTATAACAGTCCTCCACATTTAGAAGTATTTGTTAACACACACAAGATCAGATGAATCTTAGTAGACAGTGGAGCAGGTCTGAATATTTTCCCACTAAAATTAGTGAAGGAATTGGGATACTCGGAGAATTGTATTGACCACACTAATAAAATCATAATCAAAGCCTATGATGATGCCGAGCGATCTTCTAAAGGCGTAATTTCACTCCCAGTGAGGGTTGGCCCAACCATACAAGACACAGTATTTCACATCTTGGATCTAGATTTACATTATAATCTCATTCTTGTCTGCCCATGGATTCATGTCACGAGGGCTATTCTTTCCACCTATCATCAATGCCTCAAGTTCCCACATAACGACACTAAAATCACTATTTTAGGTGACCCTGATCCTTTCCAATATTGTTCCAACCTCAAAGGAACTACCAAACGTCAAGTGCCCATCAATTGAGAGGCCTCATCTTCCACTTCATCCACCACTCTATCCCACTACATTGATCTATCCACCCTTGTCAAATCATCTAACTCATTCATTACACCTTCCACACCTAAAATCTAGATCCAAGATAAAGGTTGTGGAGAGTATGATATGAAGAGTCTCTTTTTCATTGGAAACCTACCTAAGTCACCAAAGTCATATGGAAAATTGCATCCTATGAAACCCAAAGTTGTCATTCACAATCCTCCTACCACCTTCACTAGATGGGGGGAACTTGCTAAGGAATCCTTAGATGACCACATTCTTACATGGTTGTACAAGGAAGAGGAGGACATTGAAACTAAGAAATTGTCAATTGAATGATATCCAAAAGGGTTCCAAATAATGAAACAACATGGATATGATGGACGTAGTGGCCTTGGTCTAAACAAGCAGGGAATGTTGGAACCTTTATAGCCTCCTAAGCTAATAAGTCATCAAGGGCTAGGGTTTTTTCTGGTAAAAGTGACTATCCAAGGTATCAGGTCACCCTCGAGTGAGGTTGCTAGTGCTTCAGATGAGAGTGAGATACATGAAGACCCTGGGGTTTATGATGTCGATTCCAATGAATATGAACGTGATTCCTTATCCTCCACCACTTTCATGGACCTTGATAAATTGTTTGGGGAATTTGAACAAATGCTTACCTTTGACTCTTCATGAAATCCATCAAGCACCCATCTAAGAATGTCCTTGACTAAAGAAGAACGACTTCAACACTATTTCTAGAAATGAATTGATTTAGCCTCTTGGGAGCCTGATGACTCTTGTTCCATCTTTACCCTATCTGCCTACACAATGACCCTTGACAATATCGATGATGGCTTACCTCTTGTCTACCATCAACTCATAGATTGGGACCAACAAGGACCACCAAGTTTAGACACTTTCAAGAATTATGAAGCTATTGCTAAGTACATGGGACATCATGAGAGAATACCAAATGGAGATCATAAAGTTGGCTTTGCCATAGAAATCAATTATGTCACATACTTTGGTGAGATTGTCCTGTCCTCTAGTTGCAAAAGTGAAAATAAAAAATGTAAAAATAAAAATAATAGGTCTTCAGGTGAAAACCAAAAGGTGTCTGCTAACCGTGAAAAATTAAAAAATAAAGGATGTATCTAAGGGTGAAAACCTATTTGAGGCGCCTAAGGATGGAGGATAGGATTATCTCCCAATAGACCAAGAGAGATCATTGTTTCTTATAGAAGAAATAGAGGAAGTCGACATTAGAATGACAGATAACTACAAAATAATAATACAGTTAGCAGCATCCTTGACCATTGAGGAAAATCCTAAGTTCATAGCATTCTTCTCAGAAAGAAAATTCAATTTCACATGGTCATATATCAATATGCCTGGATTGGATCCCGAATTGGTTCTACATCACTTACCATTGCTACCAAATTCAAAGCCATTCAAACAAAAGTTAAGAAAAATGCACCCAAGATCGCACTACTTGTCAAGGTAGAACTCAAGAAGCTCTTGGGTGTCGGATTTATTTGTCCAATTGATTATGCTAAATGGATATCAAATCTAGTTCCTATCACAAAACTAAATGGTTAGATTAGAGTTTGCATGGATTTTTGAGACCTTAATAAATATTTTTTCCCAAAGATGACTTTCCCCTACCAAACATCGACATCATAGTAGATCTAATTGCTAGGCATGAGATGATATCACTAATGGACAGATTCTCAGGTTACAATCAAATTAGGATCGCCACTGAAGATCAATCCAAGACAACTTTCACATGTGCTTGGGGAACTTTCTGTTGGAATGTCATACCATTTGGATTGAAAAATGTCGGAGCTACCTATTAGAGAACCATGACCACAATTTTTTATGAATATGTGCATGTCCTTATTGAAGATTATGTTGATGACCTTCTCTCCAAATCCCTAGAATGAAGCAGACACTTAGTAGTATTGGATAAGATCTTTACCTGACTTGAAAATATCAACTCAGGCTAAATCCAAAGAAATGTTTTTTTGGGGTCCAATTAGGAAAACTCCTAGGATATATAGTCTATCGCAGAGGAATAGAAGTCGATCCTACCAAAGTAAAAGAAATCTTAGATATACCACCAACAACCAATATTAGTTAGTTAAGGAAATTAGAGGGAAGGATACATTCAATCTGCAGGTTCATTGCTCAGCTAGCAGACAAGACTCATCCATTGCAACATTTGTTAAGAAAAGGCATTCCCTTCAATTGGACTGACAAGTGTCAAGAATAATTTGACCAAATCAAGAAGTATCTATTGACTCTACCAGTCTTTATGCCACCAATTGGCGAAAGACATCTAATACTATATGTGACAGCTACTACATCAACACTAGGGCACTTTTAGCAAAAAATGATAATGATGGCAAGGAAAGGGAAATATACTATATCAGCCACACTTTAGTTGGGTATGAGCTAAACTATAGTCCTATTGAGCAAGCATGTCTAGCAGTGGTAGCACAGAAATTCAGACATTATATGCTAAATCACAAAACCAAGTTGATAGCCAAAATTGATCCTTTGAAATATATACTCAGCAAAGCAGCATTGACAGGTAGGCTAGCTAAATGGGTTATGATCCTAAGTGAATATGTTGACTGCAAAGCAATAAAGGGACAAGTAATAGCTGACCAACTCATAGATGCACCATTAAAAGCATACCATCCTTTGGTATCTGAATTCCCAGATAAATCAATCCTTGTCATAGACACACCAACCACATGGAAGTTATACTTTGATAGATCTTATACAAGTCATGGATCAGGAGCTAGTATTCTATTTGTCACACCTCAAGGAGACTCCATTCCTAAGTCATTTCGTATAGCATTTATGTGCACAAATAACATGGCTGAATATGAAGCATTACTGATAGGACTTCGCATGGCAATAAATTGTAAAATCAAAGATCTTCAAGTCTACGGTGACTCCTAACTAGTGATTAAACACGTTAATGATGACTATGACACCAAGGATGATAAATTGACACACTACAAGCGCATGGTAGAAAATTTTAGACTATACTTTGATAGTAGATCTCCTTTGAGAAAATTCCAAGAATCTAGAAAAAAGCAATTGATGCAATGGCTACCATCAGATCTCTCTTGTACATCCCTAATAATGCAGCTTAGTATGAGTTCTTGGTGGAATAGTTGTTGATCCCTTCGTTCAATGTCCCCGAAACTGAACTTGTGTGTGAAATTGTTGGTCTTGAATCTCCTTGGTATAAAGATATCTATGCCTATTTACATGACCAAATTATCCCTCTAGACTTGTCCTTAAACCAACGCAAAACCTTTATTTTCCAATTGTCCAAATATGCTATTAGCAGAGACGCCCTTTATCGCCATAGCTTAGATAGTACCCTTCTTCGGTGTCTCGACTCAAATGAAGCACAAACAACCTTATAAGAAGTACACCGAGGTATATGTGGATCTCACTCTGCTGGTCCAACCTTAGCTAAAAATATCATGAGAATGGGATATTATTGGCCTATGATGGAATCAAATGCTTATCACTTTGTGAAAGAGATGTCGCCAGTGTTAGATTCATGGAGATCTTATACATGCACCAGCTCAGGAACTTCAGCCACTCACTTCACCTTGGCCTTTTTCTCAATGGGGACTTGACCTCGTAGGAAAGATCCATCCCACCTCTTCTAATGGACATAAGTTTATCCTTGTTGCTACTGAGTATTTCATGAAATGGATTG